>CAOJBK013112917.1:0-12610 GCA_948294925.1 Codiaeum variegatum
GGATTGACAACCTGTTAGATCAATTACATGGTGCTCACTACTTCACAAAGCTTGATCTCAAATCTGGTTATCACCAAGTTCGTATCCGTGAAGAAGACACTTGGAAGACTGCATTTAAGACAAAATAGGGACTTTCGAATGGTTGGTTATGCCATTCAGATTATGTAATGCTCCAGCAAACTTCATGCAATTGATGAACAAAGTGCTTTTCCCTTTCATTAATGATCTTGTCATTATTCACTTAGATGACATATTAATATTCAATGTCACATGGGAGGAACATCTTCATCATATTACTCAAGTGTTGGGCATTCTTCGAACACATAAGTTACGGGTGACCAAGAAAAAGTGTGAATTTGGGAAGCAACACTTGATATACCTAGGATTCATTGTTGGTGCAGGAGAGTTAAAAGTGGATTCATAAGAGGTACAAGTTATTTCTCAATGGCTTACTCCAAAATCTATGACTAAAGTTCAAAGCTTTATAGGTGATTATCAATATTTGCAGAACTTTATCAGGCACTTTTCATAAATTGCAGCACCATTACACTCTCTTACCAAGGCCAATAAAAATTTTGAATGGTCTACTAAGCATGAAGAATCTTTCCAACTACTAAAACAGTAGATCATAGAGGCCCCAATGTTAACATTACAAAATCTGCAGAAAGCATTTGAATTTGAAGCATATGCATCTAACTATGCCATAAGTGCCATCTTAATTCAAGATGGATAACCAGTTGCATACCACTTTGAGATTTCCAGTGGATCAGTATTGAATTATCCGACTTATGACAATGAGCTATATTCTCTACGTCAAGCAGTGAAACATCAGAGAGCTTACTTGCTAGGGAAGGAAGTTGTGATATACTCAGACCGTAAACCTCTATGATTTCATACTACACAATCTAAATTGTAGCACGCTTGACATATGAAGTGGATGTTTTACTTACAATAATTTAATATTATTATTAAATAAAAGAAAGGAGCTACTAATAAACTATAAAATATGTTATCTCAGCCATCAACTCCAATAAGGTCTTCATTATTTGTGGCTATACAAATCCAACCCATTATTCCTTCTAAATATGCCAAAGGGTATGACATAAATGCTAACTTCAACAGCCTATCTAAGCTACAATAAGGAAGGACATGTGAGTTTCAATTAAAGGATGGACTAATGTACAAGGGGACATAATTGAGCATTCTAGAAGATGGTGATAGAGTATAGTGGATTCGTGAGGCTCATACTTCCAAAATAGCTTGGCATTTTGGAGTTGAGAAAACTTTATTTAATCTTAGTCATTGTGTGTATTGGTCAAAGATGCATCTCGATGTTTCATGATACATTCAAGGTTATATTTTATGCAACACATTAAAGCCTTCCAACATAAAGGTAGGACTATATCTTCCATTGCCAGTACTTAGCCGACCATAGGAGAGTATCTCAATGGATTTCTTAGGTAGATTTCCCAAAACCAAATTTGGAAACAACTACTTATTTGTGGTGGTAGATCATTTTAGTAAGATGGTGATACTTTTTCCATGCAATAAGACTATCACAAGAGAAGGGGCACCTAAATTATTTTTTCAAAATGTTTAGAAACATTTTGGCCTCCCAACATTAATTATATTAGATAGAGATAGTCGATTATTAGGCTATTTCTAGAGGTCTTTATGGGGAATGATGGGATACCAGGTTAAAGCACAATACTGATTTTCATCCATAGATAGATGAATAAACATAGATTGTTAATCGAACTATGGTACATTTATTAAGGGGTTATAATTCCAAGCATCTAAAAACATGGGATGAAGTCTCCCTTACTTATAGTTTGCTTTTAACCGAGCTATCCATGGCTCTACGCTGAAATCTCCATTCGAGGTTTGCTTGTGTTACTTACCTCAAAGCCCTTTTGACATGGCATTCACTATATGTGACAAACCATTAAGTGGAAAGGAAGAAGAAGGACACGTTTGAGCACATAAATTTCTCGAACAAGTTAGAAAGATTCATTCAGAAGTGGAAGCACAACTACATCATTCTCAACGACGATATAAAGCTCACCATGACAAGCATCGTGTGCCATGCAACTTTAAAGAATAAGTCCTAGTATGGCTACACCTTAGTAATGAACGATTAAAAGGAGAAGGGAAGAAACTCAATCCTACCTGGTATGGACCCTTCAAAATAATCAAACAAATAGGTGACAATGCTTTCCAACTCGAGCTACCACTATATATGCATATGTACTCTGTCATTAATGCTGAGAATCTATAGCTCTTTGAACCATCATTATTGGATGATGATCCCAACCAAGAAGTTTCTTTAATGAAATAATAAAGCAGAACTTAAAGAAGTTTCTCTGCTTCAATTTCTTTCTTTTTCTTATCTTCCACCTCATTATATGAAAAACTCATTTTAAAAAGAAGTACCAATCCAAATTTCTTTAAATAGGAATTCCAAGCTCTTTCTTATAAGTTTTGGATCAACATCTTGTCATTATATTTTCCCATGCCTCATTAACATAATTGCGATATCTGTTCATGCATCATATGATATCTGTTCATGCATACTTGAAATCATATTTTGATCAATTTCATATGAGTTTAGAGCCAAAAGTGTAAAAATTTCATTTTTTCTAAAAATTTAATTTTGTGTCAATCACGAGTCTCCAAATCTATCATTTGGTTCGAGATTTGTGTCTTTCCCATTGGCAAAATAATATTTTTGGAATTAAATATTAAATTGGTTTCTTAATCTCCATGAAATGAAATATTTTTCAAAAGTATTAAGTGAAGACTCATAACACACACCACACACCCAACATAGCCATATGGGGTTCTCCCTATGTGAGACTCGAAATTGACTCAACGCACAATTCTTCCCTCTGTAGTTGATTTCCTTAAGTCAAAAGCTTGAGGCAGGTGTCCGCTCAAGGAAAAGGCCTCACACTTGCACTCCTATGTCATAAAATGGCGCTTTGGATGTTATGACTTTTATGATGACTAATAGTACTTCACTAGAGGAGAAAATCACTAAGATGAGTAAGATTCTAGAGAGTCTCATTGATTCAAACAAAGAGAAAGATGAGCAAATTGCTTTTCTCATGAAAAAGGTTGAGAGTTTGATTGAGAAAGAGGAATTGGTTGTGAAAAATCCACCATCAAATGCTGAAGAATAGGTGGGAACTTTTGTAAATACTCTTGTGAAAATCCTCAAGTGGTAACCAATAGAGCTATTAATGTTGTTCAACATAAAGATCTTATCAAAGAAGCTATCAAAGACCAAGTTGAGAGTGCCACTCAACCATCATACAGGTATGCCAAACCATATTCTCAATGGATTGACCTCATAAAAATGCTTGAAAACTATCAAACTCTAAAGTTTTAGCAGTTTGATGGTAAAGGCAACCCAAGAAAACATGTGGCCCACTTTATAGAACTTGCAACAATGATAGTACCTATGGTGATTTGATAGTCAAGTAATTTGTTAGATCATTGAAAGTAAATGATTTTGACTGGTATACAAACATAGAATAAGGAACCATTGATGGATAAGAGTAATTAAAGAGTAAGTTCCTGAAACATTTCTACAGCACTCATCGACTTGTTAGCATGAATGAGCTTACAAATTCACTTCAATAGGTTGAAGAATAATTCGTTGAATACATTCATAGATGGAGGAATTTGAGTCTTAACTACAAGGACCATCTATCTGAATTTTTTTTCTATACATGTGTATTCCAAGAATGCATTAGGGGTTACGCTACATTCTTCAAGGTATCAAGCCAAAAACTTTTGAAGAATTGGCTACTCAAGCACATGACATGGAGCTGAGCATTGCTAGTATTGCGAATCAAGGATTGCCTATGGAAGACCCAAAGAAAAGAAAAGGAAAATAAAATTCTCGCAAAAGAGGGAAACCATTTTTGAAAATAGAAACTAAACAGTCCATGGTGTTGAGTACTACACCTTTCAAAATTTCTAGTAAGTCTAAAAAGAAGCAAGAAGTCCAGGCCACTACTACTCGAGGCCAAGTTGCTAAAAAGTCTACTTTGAAAGAAAGGTAAGAAAAGGAATACCCTTTTGCTAATACATCCTAAGATGTTTGATGATTCTCTAAAAGATAATCTCATTCAGCTTCTTAAAATGAAGTGCCTTGAAGAAGTTGATCGCTTGAATGATCCAACTATTTCAAATATCATAGGTTGATCAGTCATCCTCTCCAAAAGTGCTTTGTTTTAAAAGACAAAATCATGTAACTACATGAGAATGGAAAAGTAGTTTTTTATTATGAGACTGCAACATCTAATATTACCATAATAATGAGTGCATGTCTTTTTATGACTACTATGAAGTTTGGTTCTTTTGAGCCTGTGGATATTACACATCATACTTCTCATAGCTAGATTTTAGACCATCTTCTGCAAGTTTTTTAATAAAATGATGACCTAATTAGGGGCATTAAGCCTAAAAACATGAAAACTAAAGAGTATTCAAATGAAAGGTGGACTCTTATCACTCGACAGAATGGAAGAAAGAAGAGGGAACCATTGCTAAAAGTTATGTCAAACAAGCCAAAAGTGGTAAGAAGGTATGTGAAGAAATCAGTTCCTCGAATAGTTAAAGGGAAATCCCCTTC
Source organism: Codiaeum variegatum (assembly GCA_948294925.1). NCBI lineage: Eukaryota > Viridiplantae > Streptophyta > Magnoliopsida > Malpighiales > Euphorbiaceae > Codiaeum > Codiaeum variegatum. Next base: position 4,643 of record CAOJBK013112917.1, read on the forward strand.
GGTCAAGAAAAATGAAGAGTTCATGAAAAAGCCTAGGGTACCTTTTACCTTAGAAGAGTTCTTTCCAAAAGAAATTATACAACCAGATGATGTCATAGTTTCATGTTGTAAGATTGACGAGGATTTGGAAGAATGTCAACAATAAGATGAAAAATCTGACTTTAGAAGAGTAGTATGTATCCCATTCACAAAAAAAAAAAAAAGCTTTTCTGATGAAGTTTTTTTGTTGGGTTCTAAACTTCAAAATCGCTCACTCTTTGTCAAAGGTTATGTCAATGAGGAAAAGTTTAATAGAATTTTAATAGATCATGGGTCCTCTGTTAATATTCTGGCTCTTAAAACTATGAAGGAGTTGGGCATACCAATGGACGAACTACTGTAAAGTCATATGGTAATCTAAGGATTTAACTAAGGGGGAAAAAGACTCTTGGAAAAATTAAGCTAGCAATGGTCATAGATGATATGAAATCAAATTCATTATTCCATGTAATTGATGCAAGAACTTCCTTAAAGATGTTACTTGGAAGACCATGGTTACATAAGAATGGTGTTGTCCCTTCTACACTTCATCAATGCTTCAAGTATTATCGAGATGGAGAGGTGAAGAGAGTTTATGCTGATTATAAACCTTTCACGATAGCTGAATCCTATTTTACAGATACAAAGTTCTATGTTAAAGTATTTGAAAATGATGAGGAGATACCTACTTTGAAAACATCTAATAAGGAAGAGTAATCAAAAGCAAATGAAAGTAAGGCAAGTGATGTCTCTATAATCTAGACTTCTAAGTCTACATTTGTGGCCCATAATGCTGCTAAAAAGAAGGAGCAAGCATTATCCTTAAAAGATGAGGATGAAGTCATCAAAGGACTAGAAGGATTAAAACTTTCGATCACAAACCTTGAGTCTTCAATGGTTTACAGGCCTCTATTAAAGGTATTTGTAAAGCCATTCCAAAGTCCTATAGTGGAACATGGTGAATTACCAACCAAGAGGTCTAATGGGTTTGACCCAAATGCTTATATATTGCTTTCCAATGCTGGATATGGTTAAGAGAATATATCCAAGTTGGTAGAGGAATATATTAGCCTTATGGTTTAGTATTATGAATTTCGATGATAAAAAAATTGATTGGTATGAAAAAGTTTACTAATGAGGTCATTGTAGGTAAAAAAATAAGTACTTAGGCACCTAACAGGTAAGCTCTTTCAAGCATTGAAAGATAAATCATCACTAGCCTGTAAGGCAGGACTCAGCTGCCCAACTAGATTCGTCAGGCGCCTAATTGAAGACACATTTAATATAAATGTAAAATGGATCAATGCTTTCAATGTCTTTGAATGAAACAAATCATTTTTGAAATCCTAAAGTTTTCATACATTGATTCCTTAACAGTTCAGGCCACTAACCTGAGCAATAGGAAATTGACTAGTTAAGAAAGTACATTCTTTGACATTTTACGTAAAATAAGCCAAACTTTTTCATAACTGATTTGTTCCCAATGGCTAGCAAGCTGGCATGGCTGAAAAAGTCTAATTTTAAGCAAAAAGCAAATGTCACTTGTCAAATCAATAGTGATAGGTAGCTGTTGAGAGTGGTTAGGAGACAAAATTTTGAAATTAAAATATTTTCATCTCTAACAGCTTTTTTTCAAGGACCTCTATGAATACCACTTCAAAAACTCATTTAAGAGGCTGGTTAAAATCATTGATGAGATTAGAGTGAATTTCAATTTCCAGATTTTTCAAGATTAAAATAGTTCTTCCAATCATTTATCTTGAATTCATCTTCTTCTTTTTTCATCAACAAGGTTGAAAGAATTTATTGTGCATTAAATCCTTTTCTCAAGAAATCATTAAAATTTCAATAATTTGATCATGAGATTTCATTCATAAATTATTTCATTCAAACAAAAATTTATTGTACATTTAAGGTGTTGATCCATTATAAGAATTGTTGTAATAAAAGCTTTGTTTTTTATTTTCAAATATGTATCTCTACCACTATATTAGTCTTAAGGCACCTAATTAAGCCAGTGTTTGTATTAGGGGCATCATAGCCACCCAATTGAAAGTCTATGAGAAGTAATCTATTCATGGGAATAGGTGAGAGGTTTTTAAAAGCCTTAGAAAAATTTTGAGGGTTGAATAAAGAGGATATTTCTTCAGGGTTAGGCCCTTAAGTCAGTTAGGACTCTATAAGGCTTTGCTCTAGCCATTTTAATAGAGCATACATAGTGGAATTCTCAAAGTGTGCTCTTTGGGGACTGTATGTAGGCCTTTGGTGCCGAATCAGTATAAATTCTTGTGTTGTCTATTTTTATTTCAACCCATTGCACTTAGGCACCTAATTGGATGAACCTAATTTGATAAAAATATATTTGCTAAGCATTTCAATAAATTTCTTATCATTACATTACTCAGCCCTCGATCTCATCAATTGGAAGAAAATATGCAAGCAAAAAATCACCATTAGGCTCCTAACTATCATACACTAGGGGATTAATAGTAAGCACTGGCTTACTGCTAAAAGTATCTTCAAGCTGCTAATTAGTACAGTTAGAGAAGTTGTGCAGCTTGCTTCAGTCCTTATTAGGAATCCCAATATTTCTAGTAACATAAGTTACCTAATGGACAAACAACTAAACAACCAAGCTCACTCACCTAATAGAAGTTAACTGTATCAGTCACCTAATCAGAAAAGGGAAAAAAAGTCAAATTCACCCCCCCTTTTGGACGTCTAATCTTACTCTCAATTTTAGAGCAATTCTCTACATTTATCCCAAGCTTAACATACACAGAGAAAATATCCTATCGTGGTAGGTCAGGCAAAAAAAGCTCTATTTCTCCCTAAAGGGCAATCCATAAGTAGACCACCGCTCTTCAGTGGGACTCACTACACCTATTAGAAAATAAGGATGGCTCATTTCATCCGGGCCACTGACATAGCAGCCAGAACCATCATAAAAAATGGTCTAAAAGTTCCTATGAAGATAATAGCAACAACTTCAGCCAATGTACCTAAGCTAGAATCAAAGTACACAGAAGATGACTAGAAGGAAATCTCTCTTAATGCTAAAGCAATGCATATTTTACATTGTGCACTATCTCTATCTGAATTCAATATTATTTCAGGGTGCAGTACAATTAAAGCTATATGGGAAAAGATAGAGAACACTTAAGAAGGAATAATGCTAGTCAAAGAGGCTAAAGTTAATATCCTAATGAATGAATATGAACTCTTTGAGAAGCCATCTGAATTCAATATCTTTAAAACTTTTCAATAAATTTGTAAAATCTTTCAAAATCAAATAATATAACTTTCAAATCCTTTAAAACATTTTTGGACATTTGCAAAATCTTTCAAATCGAATAGTACATTTTCAAAATTCTCAATATATTTAACTATATTTACAAAATCTTCCAATACATTTCATGTAATTTGTAAAATTGACTTTTTAAAATCAAATAATAATTTATTCCTTTGTTTTGGAACCCTAGGTACCATGCAATGCTCTCACTTCCCCCAATGCGATAAGTGCATAACTAATGATACATTATTATTCATGTAAAAGACTATGCAAGACCCAATGCATATGAGACAGATAGTCTGGACAGTCCCTCAGGTTCCATCACAAATTTTTTAAAATTACTTTTTAAAATATTTCTAAAATTATTAACCAATTTCAATTCAAATCTCTTTATTTGAAAATAGCTTTTTCAAAATCATTTTTAAAATCAATTTCAAAACTTGATCAAATTCAAAATCAAATCACTGATTTTTAGAGAAAATCACTTTAAAATATCATTAAAACTTGTAATAATTTTAAATTCAACATATTTTTCATTCCAAAACAATATAAATGTCAAATCAAATTTATTTAACCTTTCATAGATTAGAGTTCTCATGGATTTACTTTTCTGTTTACCTGGTTCGTAAAAAATACAACTCTTCATTTTGTAGATTTTAGTCATTAAGAAGCAACCCTGTAAGGCACGCATCTGAACACATATACACAAACCAATAAAAATCGTAATCACAATTAACAGATAACAATCATATTCAGTTTCGCTGATATATTCTATCAAAAAACTCAAATGGATGATATTGATATTCCTAGGCTCTGGTTCTGCTTAGACTCCACTAACAACTCTAGCTCTTATACCATCTTGTCACACCCCGTTTCGGGAGTTGCAACGGTCTTAGGACATGGGTAGCCATAAGGGCATCGAAAACCCGTACATACCAATAATAAACTATAAAAATACTAAACTTAAACAATAAAAATATTATACACTAATAACTTTATCCTAGATTTAGCAGTTACAAATTTTTTTTATCTAATTACAATAATCTATCTATCTTTAATAATTCCCCAGAGCCACTAGAGCACCTATGAACCTATACCATTTTTCTTGTTAACCTAAAATGTTACAGAATGATGAAACAAATGAGATCGATTATCTCAGTGAGTATACATAAACAATAAAGTAATAAGGTTCATTTTCAATAGCTTTCAATCCAAATGAAAGTCAATTTCATAAAAATGTAAGGTACAATAAATCAAATGTGTCGAAAGAAATGGCACTCAACAAATCATATAGACATAACTAAAACATAAAATAGAACGTCACTACGGGTGGAATTGAAACGCCATCCACATAGTTTCGTAACAAAATGGTCACAAAAGTGCGGTAAAATAGACGAGGCAATCATGTCACCTCGAATACATATACTTCGTCAGGTACACGCCTAGAGTAGCAGTCCTCTCTAGATAAGACACTGATATGTCTTACTATATTAATTCAATCACTGGTGCACACAATTTAATAGTATAACCTCTATAGTACGGTCTAATGATCGTCTCATTAGTAAGGGTGTTCTGCCACATATACGGTCAATGGCTAGGTTTAAAAGCTTGGTAGTATAATCAAAAATCATATCAGGCCCAAATGGTCTCAATCAATTGTTAAGTCAAAAAGTGAAACAAATTTTGCGTTGTAACATTTCATAAAAGAAAACTTGGTAGTCAGTTCAATAACAATTTCAGATAAGAAATGGCTAGTATACTCACCTGGCCGCTAAGGTACGCTATGCTAATCCGCTGTATTCCAATTCTCCAAGTCAACGAATACTGACACTGCTTCTATAATCAGATAAATATAACTCAGTTTCTAATCTCTTAAATACTTACTAGAATTATCAAAATAATTCAGATTATAATATTATTTATTCAAATATCAAATCACTTAAATATCAAATGTTTCATTAGCTATTGAGATTTTGACGAAATTTCGACAGAGTTTATTCTATTTTTAGGACTGAACCTCCTGTGACAACTAAAACAAAACACTTATATAAATTATTTTCCGATCACAAATGACCCCTCATGGGTCATTCAATATCAATAATTATAATTATCCCTATTATTTAACTCGACTAATAAGTTCAATTGTCATATTGGATTCCAAGTAATTAACTCATATGATTTAATTAGATTTTTATTCAATTAGTCAAAACCATTTCAAAAACCAAAAATTAATCATTTTTTTTTATTTTACTTAAAAATCTAAAATAGTCATTTATATATTTTTATTTTACCTTTAAAAATAATTCATCCAAACAATTCTTTTATCAACACTCAAATCATTCCGACTAATATATTTAAGTTAAATGTTCATTTCAATTCAATTTTAAAATCTATCATAAATAAGTTAAATTACACTATATAATTTATTTAATTATTTCACTCTTCAAAATTAATATTTTATTTAACTACATTAATATCCAATAAGACTAAAACAATACACATATATAATTAATCTTTCTTCAATAAAATTTTCAATTTTAACAAAAATATCATCCTAATAGTAAAAATTTTTAATATTCAAATAATTAATTTAATAAATAATCAAATGATTATATGTATTAAAATTTAATTAATAATCACTTAAAACATGATAATAATCGATTATTGCCGATTATTCGCCGACATTGATTTTCGACAAAATTGGTGTCGGTGGACTCATTATTGGATAATCAACACTAATTTGAATTTTCAAAAATTTTCAAACAGTACTTTGACAGAAATTTGACAGAAAATCCTATTGATAATTAGATTAGAAAATTTCTAAATTTGAAAATTAAATATTTTAAAATTATATCTTTAATTTATAAAAATTATTTTTATTAAAGCTCATAAAATAAAGAATGTGATGGTACCAAAATCGGTTAAAACGAAGGTCAAAATCATTCGAAACAATTCGTTGAAATTCACTTTATTTATTTTCTCTTACTCTCTTTTTCTCTTAAGCACACTTTTTTTTTTTCATTTTTTCCATATTTCAGAGACAGCTAATGCATCTCTCTCCCATCTTAATCATTATATTGTTTTACTTCTCCTCCTTTCTTTCTATTTTGTTAAGTATTCATATACACTCACATGCACCCTCAACACACCAACACACACACACGCACCATCATTGTATTATTATTATTATTATTATTATTATTATTATTAGCTTAACCATGAAACATGTAGACATATCTATATTATATATATACACACATTATAATACCCAAATATCTATATTATATCTATAATTGTAATAAATTTACAAAAAGAATAAAATCAAAGTTTTAAAAAATAATTATTATTATTAAGTCAAATTTTACTATAAGTTGTTAATAAGTCAAATTTTACTATAAAATTCCTTTTAAAGAGATTTTTTTTAATTCAAAATTTTTATTTAAAAGCATTTATGTATGAATATTAACTAATTACTTTCTTCATAAAAATAGAATAATTGTAATCGCGACCTAAAAAAATATATTTTTTTCAAATACTATTAAATTAATAACAAATTATATTAAAATATTTCTTACTTTAAATTGTAATTATTACTACAATATATGAATTATGATTAAAACAGTTTTTCCTGAAATCTTTAAATACGGAAATAAGCACCTTCACTTCCGTATAAACTTTATATTAATTAAAATTCACATCATTTCAAACGATAAAATAAAATTTTATTTGAATTTCATAAAATCAATAGTTTTAAATATAAGATAAATTTTAATAAAACATCATTTAAAAATAAAATTTTATTATTAATTTAAAATCTCAATTCATTCATTTAACGACAAGTTCGCTAAATCACCAAGTTGGAGTATTACATTCTCTCATCCAGGTAAAGGTCACCCTTATTAAAATTTGTACTCAAATTTCTTATATCCAGGTAAAGGTCACCCTTATTAAAATTTGTACTCGAATTTTTTATACCCAGGTAAAGATCACGCCTAAACTACCCATTAATTTTTCTTACGCGCTCAGATATATTATATATGAAGAGTCTCAAGTTAAGACCTATAGAGCCATTGTTCTCAAGCTCAATAGTTCTTGATTATTTATATATTACATTTATCTTAATACCTTAATATATTGACCATTACCATCAATTATTCTGAGGACTCATATCCATTTTAGGTGAAATCAATTAATTTAAATTCAATAACTTTAATCTGGTTCAATACATTTGTAAAATCTTTTAAAATCAAATAATATAACTTTCAAACCCTTTAACACATTTTTGGACATTTGCAAAATCTTTCAAATCGAATAGTACATTTTCAAAATTCTCAATATATTTAAATACATTTACAAAATCTTCCAATACATTTCATATAATTTGCAAAATTGTCTTTTTAAAATCAAATAATAATTTTTCCTTTGTTTTGGAACCTTAGGTATCATGCCTAAGACAATGATCCAATGCTCTCACTTCCTCCAATGCGATGAGCGCATTACTAACACTACAAAAAAACAGTTAAATAGTGACGGAAAATAGTGACGGAAATTTCCGTCACAAAATTGTGATGAATTCGTGACGGATTAATGACAGCAAAGAAAATTAGTGACAGAATTTAGTGACGGATTGCTGACGGTTTATTAGTGACGGATTGCTG
>CAOJBK013113559.1:0-10400 GCA_948294925.1 Codiaeum variegatum
TATGAGTCGAAGTTTAGGTGGATACTCTATTTCGTATTTGTTCATCCTTAATTTTGCAAGTTCTTAAATCTATCCAATTAGGGATTAGTTAGTAATTAGGATTTGAATTGTTAGTTTTTAATATATTAAACCAAAATTTAATTGTGAACAAGACAATAGTTTAATTTTGAGCTAGTACTTGCGTCAGTGTCTCTGTGGATCGACCTCGTTACTGCTATACTACCCAAACGATAGGTGCACTTGCCTAAAGCCAGGGCAGAACTAGCCGTTGAGCATTATAAATTTTAAAACTTCTAGTGTTGCCTTTGGTGCATCAGCAAACATGCTAAAAGGTATAAGGAAAATACTAACCTCCCGAGCAATCACGGTTGCGGGAATGCTGACTCCAACCATCTTTGACACCTCGCTCGTACCCCTGTAAGCAACAGCCATAGTGGCACCACACCAATCAAAGTTGCCCAATTGTGACAAGTGAGTAAGTAAATCCATAATCTACATATCTACCTCGTCTTGCTCATTATACATAAAAAATAAAGGACAGTATGATCAACAGATAAACCTTGGAACATTTATTAGCGAAATGAGTCTCTAAGTCCTGTGCAACCCATGCACCCTTGGAATAGTGTCAAAAGTCAGTTCTGTGTAACCCACATACCCTCCAAGGAAACATCTCCAATCAAGCCACCTATGATTGTTTTGCTCCAAACATCAGCAACAGGACACCTACCAAATTGGATCCTAGTCAAGCACACCCACTCAACTGGGTCATATTCATCTCTCCCATGGGTAGGTGGAAAGTGTTAGTTGACTCCCACCATCTCTCAGCAAGTGCAAAAATAAGATTTTTGTTAGGATTTTGCTAACAGTCTGTCTCATCCAACTGAATTGATGAGTTCGTGCAATTATATTATACACCCGTTAGTTATTCAGTAAAATATTTTGTATAACAGTCAAATGGGATATGCTCCTCCTAGCATTATATCTATGGTCCTGTAAGTAAACTTTTACTCCTTTTAAATTTTTTTCCCTATTTATTATTTTTTGATAACATTTTTGTAGAAAAAGAAAAAAGAGAGAAAAAAAAAGACAAGAAAGAAAAATAGGGAAGCGACAATAAACCATAGGGGATCTTAGGGTTGGGGGTCGTTAGTGGGGCTCTGTCAACCTTGTATCCTAATCAAACATATCATCAAATTTCATTGATATTAATGCCTTGTCCAAGCCTACTAGCGGTACAAATAGCCCTGATTCAGCAAATAATTTATCCAACTTTATTATGGAGATAGTCTACTTACTCTCAGAACCTTGAGAAGGTAGTATCTAGAGAAAATTCTTGAAAGTATAATCTATAGAAAATCTACAGAGAAAGTGAAGATGAGAGAGAATGATGTGAAAATAAGTGAAAGTAAATGAGCTTTATATAGGCAAAGTCTAAAGGCTAGCATTAAATACTGACACCTGGCTTTCCGCATTGTACTGGTACATGAAATTTAAAAATATCCAAAATCTAAATAGAGTAAATTACAAGAATTTTAAATTTAATGATAACCTCAATTTTTTTCAAAAAACATCAGAAAAGAATTGGTTCACACTTATCATATCCATCCTTTGATTAGTCCAAATCTATTAAGAAGGGCCCAGAAACTTAGAAAACCAGATCGAACCGAACCAGACCGAAGCGACTTGGAACTATAGAATCGACCTAAGGCAAACTTAAGACTCGGAGGTAACGGTGAGCCTCTGAGGTAACCTTTGAGCTCAATGGGTAACTGCCAGCCTCTGAGGTACCACAGAGTGTCACGGTAATTGGGAGCCTCTGAGGTGCCCTCGAGCCTTCATGGTTACCTCAAACCTCTGAGGTTCCCTTTAACCTTTGCACACCCTATGCTCATTTATCATGGATTTTGAGGTCTATAAATAGACCATTTGATATAGATTTCAACAATTTTTTGAGCGGGTTCTAACCTACAAAGATTAGTAAGATTATTTTAGATTCTAAAACTCTGCCAAATTAGAATCATCTTTAAATGAACTTTCATTATGATTTGACATTCGTTATTAGCAATTACATATTTTTCTTATTATTATTTACCTATTACAATGGAAACTCGTTCTAATTTCATTAAACCTTCAATTCTTCCTATTCCAAAGAACTAAAAAGTAAAGGTCTTATGTTCTAATTCTACTATCTATCCTTTTTCTCTTTCTTTTCCTGAACCTGATTAGGAACAATAATCAAATTCAAAATCAATTCTTTTTCCAAAAATCTGAATTCGGACTAGATTCCACGTTCAGTTAATCTTTTGAAATAAAATTGATTAACTTTAGAACAACCCTCATTTAAAATCAAACTTCCCTTTGCAAGATAGAAAAACTGTTTGGGGTTTGATTCACATTCCATGGAATTTGCAGGCATGCTCTATCTTTAGGTTTGCAACTTTGAATCATTTTCTTTTTATTTTTCCCTTAAATTCATTTTTTATTTCTTATTTATTTTCTTTGATTGTTTATTATCAATTTGAATTTAAATTATGTTATCATTATTTTGTCATTTTGTTTGAGTTTTAATGCTATTTTGATTTACGTTTTTTATTTACTTTCTGCACAAGTGGGGAATGATTGTTTTTCCTATTGTCTTGTGGCTAAGGGAAGGATCCCCTTATTGTTTAATTTTTGTTGTACTTATTGTTACATTATACTTTCATTTTGCCTATTTTTTATTTCCCTATTTTAGGGTTTTGTGACATTCCTAGTACCTCAGTGGCAAGAGGAGGGATCGCTCTCATTATTTATATCAATTTGTTTTATTTACTATCTTCCATTTAATGTTTCTAGCCTTATATTTTTCATTCATACCATATTTTCATCCATCATTTTTTATTGTATATAATTTGTTCATGCATCATAGTATATTGTTCATGTATACATGAAAATCATTTTAAACCAAATTCATATTGACTAGAGTTAAGAGTTAGAAAATATTTTTTTGAAATTGATTTTATAAACTAAAATTTATAGTTCTTGAATCCACCTTTGGTTTGACACCTATTTTCTTTCCATTTGGCATTATTTTTTGGAGTCATAATAAAAAGGCTTTCTTAACTCACCTTGAAACTAAATGTTTTCTAAAATTTAAGTGGTGACTCACTCACATACATATTGAACCTTAACAGACCCATAAGAGTTCTTTCTACATAAGACTCAAATCGAAATCATGCACAATCCATCCAAAGAGGATGATTTTCTTAAAGTCACACGTTAAAGGAAAGCGTCGCTCTCAGAGCAGGGCCTCACGCATGATAAGAAAAATAATTAAGAAAAATGAAACAGTAATCACTAACTTTAGTTTGGATGTGCTAGACTGGGTAAGCTGGAAAAAGATCATGCCATTCATATGGGCTAAAGAACCTTTCAAGCCATGCCTCCACTAAATTGCCCAAATATATTCTTCTTTCCCAAGCAAAATTATAGCCTTTAAAGTCTAATTCAATCAACTCACAATCTGTCACCACTTATCGGAAAGCCTAGATTAAATGATAAGCATGGACACTACCTCCCTTCTGCTCATGGTCATACCAAATCTCATTGAAATATTCTCCAATCAACTATGGAAGAGTATTAACAACTTTTAATTCCCTTAATAACTCCTATGATTTATGCCTCATTCTCCTATTTGGTTTTTGTAGAAACCTATAAAACACCATGTTGTGCCACTTTGCATTGTAATGCTTGTATTAATATGCATGGGTGAATAACAAATTAAATCAACATTAATGTCATCATTCAACATAATCCCCACCCGCACATAATGATTTCCTTAAGGAACATGAAAACCATGAGAATAACCAAGAGAAATGCTAAATTTATTAAAATTAAGTCCAGCACAAATAGTCTTAATAAATAAAAGGAACATAGGGTGCCTTTCTTTACATATTGATTTCAATTCTCATGCTATAGATAGGTTCCCATGTTCCATACTAACAGACTCATTTTTAGAGGTGAGCGCCCTATCTAGTTTAAATTAGAGGACACCATAATATTTATTGAGACTATTTCCCTAGGATTGTCAAACTGCTTCTCAAACATGCTTGTAAGCTTAACCACTTGTGAACCATCAGTTATGACCTTCCTTTCCTTTGTTCCCTTATTTACTTCACTACCATCAGCCTATGCCAAACCCTTCACTAGAACCAACACAGTACTAGTATGTTAGACCTAGAGTGCCTCCCCTCTTACCCCCTACTTGGTCGTCATTCTTATTTTGATTCAAAGCTACATTATTTTATTACTAAAATCCACTTACTCATGCTCCTCCCCTTGATTATCTCTAGCTCAATTAGCCTCCTTTCATCCCTTGCTATGAATCCATGAACTACTATCTAAAGCAACATTATTATGAGTTTTTATTGGTGTTGTCCTAATCTTATAATCATATATTTTTATGTTTGGAGGCCAATTATGGATTATGGAGAAGCAAAGGGCAATAGGTATCACTATGTCCAAAGATGCCACAGCGTAAACAAAGTTAAGGTAACTCCTCGTAATGAACACTTCAGCCAAATCAAACTGCCTTCTCATTTCAAGTTCATACCTCTCATCAAAGGTTCAGTAACATCTTGTTGAACCTTGATTCGCATACTTCCCCTAGTCAAGGTAGGATCATCACACTTGATAAAGTTTCCAATTTTGCTTCCAATCAAAGTGGTTATAGTTGTAATCAAAATCCTAAAACGCAAATCTTCTATCTGAATCCAAAAAGAGGCATGAATAATAGATTGAAAACTATAACTTTTCGCCCTCCTCTATCAGCGGTGGAAACCCTAGCTAAAAATGTAGAACCATGCGGCCCAAGGAAAGTAAAACACTCAGAACCCTAGCGAGCTAGAGAGCAAAAACAAATTTCATATTATGCTTTGATAAATTGAGTACCACTTAAAACATAATACTTTACACTGAATTTAAGTACATTAAAAAAATACAACCTAGTAGTGTGGACTTATAACCAAGCAAGATATTTATTGGGCCAACAAGAAAAATGCATATAAAAATTTAAAAAAAAATTCCTCTTAATATTAATTGGTTTTTTAAATAAAAAATGTCAACCCTTCTTCATGAAATGTTATAGAGATTTCACTCCTATATTAATTGAGATATATAACAAGTCAAACGATAAAAATCTATTTTTAAAAAGTTAAATATATAATTATTTTTTAAAGTTTATTTTTCAAAAAAAATTGATAATTTAATTCTTGGAGAGTATATTTTGTGAAGAGCAACTTTTTTTTTCTTTTTTTTTTCTGTTTTTGAAAAAGTGTAGACTATATTTTGTGAAGAGTAAGCTTTTAAATAATATAGAAAATGATCTCTTTTTAATTGAAAATTGATATTCTCAGTATAGTGATTATTATTAAAATTATACTTAATAGTAAATTAATGATGTCTTAAAGAGAAAATCCTATCATCCCTAACCTATCATCTAGGATTGAAGCAAAAATGCTCTTCACATGGCTGTGCTAAATAAATTTTTACTTGTGAACGGAGGAAAGTGGGGGGGACCTTCTTTATTATGTTTTCAAATTACTAATATAATATATTTGCAAGTTGGGCAGGATGCTTTTAATTTCTGTTATATTTACATCTCTCTTTTTTTCAGGAGCAAATATTCAATTAATTTTAAATTTGTCAAAAATATATAAGGTATCATATAAAAACCATTATTATTATAATCTGAACCTTAAATTTTATAAATTCAATTGATGCTGAACAAAATAAATGGATATAAAGGGTTTGGGTTAGAAGACAACCAAGAATCCAAAAGAATGAAGGTTCAGACCTATATTACACTTGGGTGTAGGCTTAAGGCACGATCTTGGACCTAAAGCTTCACCTCAAGATATATCGAAGGTATATCTTCGAGTGGGACCATCGGGATCCTACAAAATATTCTCAAATACGTATCAGATACTCAGTATATGCATATGTTATTCCCTCACTCAGGGACCACACTTTAGCCTTTGTAAACTCTTCCACTTTGCACTCTTACGATGGTACAAGTGGCCTAAGAGAATCTTAAGAGCACTATAAATACTCCATGATGGCACGTATTTCAAGGTATGTCAGTCTAACCCTAAACACTCCAGTAACCTATTTTTCCTTAAGGGCCTAAAAGAATCTAAGTGCATTACTGACTTGAGCGTCGGAAAGCATTTGCCAGGCAACAAGCTTAGCCCTCTTAGGTCACACTATTCATTATGCAAATATCTACATCTAGTCCAGTCCAAGTCCAAAGATCGGAGGTTGTTAGGCACCGAGCCTATTAAATGGTGTCGCCCGTGGAAAATGTTTAAAAATTTTTTTTTATCTGTAAGAAAATCATTTTCTCTTCTCTCTTTTGAGGATAGTCACACCGTCTTTCCTTTCTTGAATAAAAAAACATGCACTTCTAAAAAACTCAGCCATGGATGATCCCTAGGATATCAGAAACCACAATATCGACCCTTCACCGAGCCACCCTACTGGCAACAATAACCATGAAACTCCAGCCATAAACACAAACACCACCCCTACCCAGCAGCACATTTTCAAGCCTTGGCTTATCTCTTAAGAAGCACCCAAACAAATCCTATCCCGCCCATACCGTACCAAGCCTCAACTAGTGCCCCTCCTAACTTATCACTGAAAATCCAGAGTGTTGTTTTGAATGAACTAACACCATTCTTACACCTACTAAAAAACCAAAGTCCTTTAGGACAACAGATGAATGAGAACACACTAGCCGACCCAGCCAAAACTGTCAGAGGATGGCTATTCCAAACACCTGAGGGAGGGAGGGAGGAAGGAAGGATAGGCTGCGGGCATCAGCTAGCAGGCTGAGGTCAAAAATAGGGGTCATATGAGGTAATCATGTGAATTCAATCGACAGAGCATTAGGAGAAGAGGACAGGCAAAGATGGAGTGATCAAAATAACGAGGGAGGAAGAAGCTCAACGGACTCTATGAAGCCCAAGCCCGAAGAGGCTAGAAGAGAGGATTGCTCCTGAAGAGGGCATGATAAGACTGATCATGGGTCACGATCCCAAAGAAGGGAACATGAGGCTACAAATCAAGAGCCAAGAGACATGAGGGAGGTGGTGAAGAAGTGTATGGAGGAGCTTGGGGGGAGAAAGAAATCTGGGAATAAGGATTTGAGGTTGGAATTGAAATCCCCATTTATTGAAAAGGTAGCAGGTTATCAAATGCCAAGTAAATTCAAAGCTTCGAATATTACCAAATATACCAGGTCCATGGATCCAAGAGCTCACATTCTTAACTACAAGCATGAAATAGAGTTTTAGACTAAAGATGATGAGGCACTATGTAGGGCCTTTAGAGGGTCGCTAGACGAAGCGGCCACAAAGTCGTATGATTGTTTGAAGGAAGGAAGAATAGAGAACTTTCAACAATTAGCTGAGAACTTCATAAGGAGATTCGTAGCCAGCATCCCCTTAGAAATGCAAACACAGGCTTTAAAGCTCATCAAATAGGGACAGGATGAATCCTTGAAGGATTTCCTAGCAAGATTTAATGCGGAGGCATTGAAGGTGACTCATTTAAACCAAGCCAAAGCAGTAGAAGCTCTAAAAAAATGCACAACACATGTAGATTTATTTAAAAAGCTATCCAGGGAGCTTCTCAATAGCCTTGAAATTGCCCAGAAATAAATCTGACAAGATGATGCTTTTCGAGTAAGCCAGTTCTCTCGAAAGCTGAAGGGGGAGGAAGAGGACACCCCATCGAAGAAGAGTAAGAAAGGAGAGGCCAAAGGAGTAAGTGGTTCGAAGGATGTGGTTCCATAAAAGGAGAAGGGAAAAGAGCCAGCCAAAAGGACCTTTGACATGAATAAGTTAACCCCACTAAATGTTAGGCCTGAGATAGTTTCACAACATTCCAAGACCAAGCCATATGGAAAAAACCCAAGCTGATTAGGAAAGACCCCGATAAAAGGGATAACACCAAGTTCTGAAAGTTCCATAATACTCATTATCATACCACGGACTCTTGCAGACACTTGGTGGAATAGATTGAGTGATTGATCAAGCAGGGTTATCTGAGGAGATTCGTGATGGATAATTGAGACCTAAAGCCACAGTGGTTAATGATGGGACGGCAGGGGATATAGCTTGTTTGACTGGGGGCCCTCAAGAAGAAGTGAATACGAAAGGCATGTCTATATCTCGGAGTGGAGAAACTTCTGATTTTGTAATCTACAATGGCCAAAGGCAATAGGCTGATGAAGAAGGGCCAGCGCAAAGAAAGGTAGATCTGATTATCATCAAAGCCATTATCGCCAACTACAATGTCTAGAGGATCTTGGTGGATAACAGAAGTTCCACTAACATGTTATCCTTCGAAGCCTATTAAAAGATGACGATCAAAGGGTATGAGTTAAAGAAATTGAAGAACCCGGTTCGGACTTTGGACAAAAGGAAAATCCCAGCAGCAAGATACATTCAGCTGCCCTTCACTATAGGGGTAGCTCCAAAGAGTGTGACAGTTATGGCACTCTTCGTGGTAGTAAAGATCCCAATGGTTTATAATGTACTAATGGAGATCAAAGGGTACGAGTTGAAGGAATTGAAGAACCCGGTCCAAACCTTGGACAAAACAGAAATCCTAGCGATAGGATGCATTCAGATGCCCTTTAATATAGGGGTAGCTCCGAAGAGTGTGACGATTATAGCACTCTTCGTAGTAGTAAAGATCCCAAATTATTATAATATATTGATGGGAAGACCGTTGCTTAGCAATTTAGATGTGAACACTAATGTATGAAGAGGAAGGTTGAAAGTCCCTTTGCCCAACGGAACAAAATTTTGTGTATATAGCAATATGAAATAAGAGCTTAAGGTAGATTTCACTCTACAAAGAAAAATCTTGATCCATAAACAAACTGAAGAAGTGTTCATGGTCTAAAAGGAGGCTAAGTTAGAGGACCACAGAACTCAGCAATTGGAAGAACTGGAGTCATCCCCAGTAAGTGAAGGGATAAAAGAAAGAAGCTTGAAGATAAATCGAGGGTTGGAAGAAAAGGAGGAAAAGGATTTTCTAATAAGCCATAAGGAAAATTTTGCCTCGAACTCCTTAGAAATGCCAGGGATTAATCCTGAAGTGGAAAAGAAATAAGCTTAACATAGATCTGATCTTTAAGAATATAAAGTATAAAAAGAGAGGCTTTGGAATGGAAAGGCATACAATCATTGATGAAGAGGTAGAGAAGTTGATGGGAGCAGGGTTCATCTGAGAGGTCCAGTTCCTAAAGTGCATGTAGTTTTGGTGAAGAAGGCCAATGGGAGCTATAAAATGTGTGTTGACTTCACATACCTAAACAGAGCTTGTCCCAAGGACTCTTACCCGTCGTCGATGATAGACAAGTTAGTGGATTCCAAAGTAGGTTACAAGTTACTCTCATCACTTGATAATAAGCAAGGATACCACCAAATCATGATGGAACCAGAAGATGAGGAGAAAATCACATTCATCACAGAAAATGGCACCTATTATTACACCTTCATGCCTTTTGGCCTAAAAAATGCAAGTGTAACATATCAGAGGTTGGTCAATAGAATTGTCAACGATCAACTGGGAAAGAATCTAGAGGCCTATGTTGATTACATGATTGTTAAAAGTAAGAGCTTTATGGAGCATATAGAAGACCTAAGGGAAGTCTTCAAGGTGATGGATCATTATGGAATGAGATTAAATCCCAAGAACTGTGCCTTTTTCATCCAAGGCAAAAAGTTCCTCTAATACCAGGTTAGTGAAAGAGGAATTGAGCCCAATCCAGATAAAGTAAAGGTGATCCTTGATATATCAGCTCCATGGAACATGAAGGAGGTGCAAAAGTTGACAAATAGGTTGGTATCCCTTTACTAGTTCATGTCAAAGGTGGCAGAAAGGTATCTACCATTTTTCAAGAAGTTAAGGAAGAATGTATCTTTCAAATGGTTAGAAGATTGTAAGAATGCCTTTAATGAGCTCAAGAATTAACTGGGGTTGGAGCAGGTGCTGAGCAGACCACTGCCCGAGAAACAAGTACTCATATACGTATCTGTTTCCCAATATGTGGTTAGGGATATGTCAGTAAGGGAAGAGCAAGGGATTAAAAGGCCAATCTATTACTTCAGCAAAGTCCTACAGGGACCAGAGTTGAATTACTCACCTATTGAAAAATTGGCTTATGCTCTTTTGTTGTCCAGCAGGAAATTTAAAGTGTACCTCTAAGCACATCAGGGAGTAGTAGTGACTAACAAGCCCCTCCAGAAAACCCCCCTATAAGCCAGAAACCTCTCGTAGGCTGTTGTGCTAGTAGGTAGAGCTCATGCGATGGGGGGGGGGGGGGGGGGGGGGGGGGGGGGGGGGGG
>CAOJBK013113652.1:0-10702 GCA_948294925.1 Codiaeum variegatum
TCAATGAACATATAAACATAGACCAATGGACATAGTTACCATGCACTTAAGTCCTTTAATTATGGATTCTCGATCTTAGCTAGAGACATCGAATCGTCAAACTCTATATGCTTTGATCATATGACTACGTCTAAGTTCTAATTCTCTGTATTTTCGATTCCTACTAGAAATAATTTCTAGTGAATTTTTTCTACCTTGGCCAAAGATTTCATATCGGGGAGAACTAGAAGTCATAGGATCCTTACTTGTTTACCCAAGCTAATGAATTATTTCTTGGAGAACATTTATCTTAATATATCACTAAGTGCAACCACAATATGCCATACATACCCCCGCATGGCTAGTAGAAGTATGTAAGCAGTATCAAACTACACCTATTAATACAATAGATAAATTCCACCTCAAGTCAAAGGACTATATGCATAACTATGACCTAGACGATTAAATATTAACTGTAGAAAAACCCATGTATTCATTGTTTAACATCACTTGTTCAACTTACTCATCACATGAGAGTCCACAGATTGTCATGACATCACATGTCTATAGCATGAGACCCACTACCTCCATTACCATAAGTATCACATACTTACAATGGATGACAATATCGGTGATGGTCTTATGAATTATCGATGTCCCAATCGATAATTCTATGACCATGAACATGTTTTATAACATTATGATAACAAGAACCTATCACTCATATTCTTAACTCCTTAAGAATATATTCTGATACAAAATGCTAATGGAACATATAAAAATTATAATTGAATGTGGGATTCATTTAAATAAAATATATATTTTATTGCCATTAAGATTCAATTATTACATTCACAATGAGCTCTAGGGCATACAGGTCTAACAATAACCAACGTGGTACAATCAATGCGCCTTCATGTTAAACACCGGAGGCTAGAGGGTATGACCTCTACACAACATTTTAGGGAGGGGGTTGGGCCCTATATGTAAGGCCCTCATCTCATCTAATAGCTATATTGTTGCGTTATTTTTCAGACTTGTAGGCATGCTATAGGAGAAGATTTTCAAATGTAAAACTTTTGAGTTTTAACCAAATGGTGTGGATTTTCAAATTCCTTTACCACAATTTGTTTGCATTTCACTAAATTTAGATTGCAAAATGAAAATAGAACTTGAAATTGAAGAGTGCAAAGTTTGTTGTATTGATTCCTTAAAAATTCACATTTATAGTAAATTATAAACACCAATGAAGGTTGAAATAAGATGAATATAGTAAAAGAAAAAGTTGCTTGGTGAAATGTTAAATTTGAAACTAAAGTTACGAATTTGAAATTAAAAGTTGATTTGATTTTGATATATGAGTTGTTTGTTGTTGATGATGAGTGTTGTTGTTTTTTAATAAGTTAGTTATTAATTAGTTGTTGGATTCCTTATTTGTTCTGCCACTATTACTTTTATACCACTTCCTAAGCCAAAAGACAAAAGATTTACAGTCACCTGAGAGATTAAATGTATAATTACAGTGCATTACATGCCTTTGGCAGCAAGTTTTTATTCTAGAATTCTGTAATGACCTGATGTTGAGTTACTTGATCACATGGACTTCTTAATTAGGCCTAGTG
Source organism: Codiaeum variegatum (assembly GCA_948294925.1). Classification (NCBI taxonomy): domain Eukaryota; kingdom Viridiplantae; phylum Streptophyta; class Magnoliopsida; order Malpighiales; family Euphorbiaceae; genus Codiaeum; species Codiaeum variegatum. The sequence continues at coordinate 1,602 of CAOJBK013113652.1, forward strand.
ATTTTTGGGCCATTAAATTAAAAAAAAAAAATTCTTTGGGCCTCCAAATAATTAGTTTAATTAATTTACATTTTAAAATCCAAAAAATTATATTTAGGCACAAACAATGCCCCCACATGTTGAAATCTTGATCTAAAGCTTATAAACATGTAAAATATGGTTTCTAAGCATCAATCTTCCCAATGATAAGACTCAAAGTGGCCTATGATCTAAATCACCAAGATCTTACTACTCGTGGTGATAAACGGATCCACGAGGAGTGGGAACATAACAACCAAGCTCGTTTGAATCAAGAGGAACATTTAAAAGAGCGGATTTTATAGATTTCAAAATTTTATACTTCAAGTTCCTCATGTAAAACCATTGCTAAACCCTCATCAGGCAAAAATTTTCCAATTACCTATTCAAATTCAAAATCTTTCATAAATGTTAATTCCAAAATTAAAACCTTAATTAATTCTCCTCGCTTCCCAAAAAAATCCAAAATTTGAAAATCACCAAAATTCCCTTACTAATTTAAATTAAATATTTCCCAAAATTTCTCAATTTTCTCTAAAATTTCCTTTTTTCTTTTCTTCTTCCTTAACACCAAAAGAAAATTCCTTCACAAACACCACCTATTTAAACATATAGGAACTACAGCCTGTGGACCGCCCCACCACCGCCGGGCCATCGCGGATTGAGCAACAACAGGAGTCGGAGCCACCACCACCGCTCTAGCCACAGGGCCAGCAACAACATATCATGTGAGCAAGGAAGCAACAGTAGCAGCGAACCACTGTAAGCGCGCTTCCCAACACAATGCTGCACAGTCCACTGTAGCTTGACTATGCGAGCAGGAGCAGTAGTAGATGAGTGAAGCTGTTGGAAGCTCACGAGGCACAAGCCCAGCCTATTGCATCCACCATCACTACCACCACTCAACGCCCCCGCTCTACTACCGACGGGAAATGGCTAGCATCGACAGCAACAACTTTGGGGCTTCAAGGAAATTTTTCTAGTTCTATATCCATATGATTTTTCTTTCAAATCCCATTTCCAAAATTGAAACAAAGATTTTTTTGCAGGCATATTCAAGAAGAACTAGAGGTTTGAATTTCTTTGAATTTGTCTGGGGGAATTTTGTTGAATTTGTTGAGGAATTTGCTTGAACTTGATGATTTTTATTAGATTATGTTGAATTTTCTAAGGAATGCTTAAATTCTAGCAATTTGATGTTAAAATGGACTTGGAAATCTTGATTCCTCATTGAAAAATTATTTTGAATTTGTTGAATTGATTTGCTGTGATGTTGATTTTCTTGAATTCCTTAAAGAAATTATCATTCATTATTATTGAAGTTGCTTGAATTTTACTGATGCACAAAGAAATTTTAGCAATTTAATGCTAAAATTTATTTGAATAACTTGATTTTCCCAGGAAAAAATGATTTGAATTGATGAGTTGAAATTTGAGTTCCTTAGAGACGTTGACAATATTTTTGTTGCTTGAATTTTTGCAAGTCCATTTTTCACTGATGCTTGTCTAATTTTTGTTGATAATTTGATAGACATAATTTAAATGGACTTGAGTAAATAAGCTTCCTTAGGAAAAAACCTCAAGAACTCAATTTACTCTTGAGGAAGTTCTGAAAACTTGAATAAATTGATACTTCCTTTAGCCAAAATGCCAGTTTTTCAAAATTTATTTCTGATAAATTGGTTTGAATAATATGAATTGACAGTTTCACAAACAATTTCTCAGAAAATTTTCAATTCTAATAATAAAACCACAGTAGCATCATATAATCATGCCATATTTCATGTGGCCTCAGCATGTGGTTAGTATAACCACAAACACACCAAATTGTCCTGATATATTTGATGTTTATGTGATAAATAATGTCTGATATAAACATTCCTTAGGAAAACATTGCAAAATTTCCCCAAATTTGGTCTATTGTTGCATATTTGTCATGAACTAGCTTGAATTAAAATCACAGTGAATGAGAATTTTAGAATTCTAACCTAATTCAAATCTTGATTTTTAGAAAATATGGAATCCAAAGATGCTAGTAGCTCAAAAGTCATGGAGAACATTCAACCAGTGAGCTTTTAACTTCGAGATTCACATTGCTAGTTTGAAAGTGTGATGCTAACTCATATTTTTCTGACTAGGTCTTATCATTTCCTCCCCACCCCCTATTGAAGCTTCTGATGAATTGCTTGATAAATTTGAGGTAAATTTTGTTTCCAAGAGAGAATTCGCCATTTTTTTTCCATATGCATGCTTATGTTTATTTTTCCATTGGAGAAAAGATCGAAATTGTGAAAGGAACAAAGACTGAGGCATGTCCCAACTTTTTAGTCAATAGGTAAGAATTTTGACAATTTTTAGTTCATTTCCTTAGAATTTTCTCTTTACTAACTCCAAATTTTCTCATTTCCTTAGGGGTTTCTCTTACAGAAGCTAAAGCCAACAAGTAGCATTGTTGACTCCTACTCCCTCTAAATTACTTGCTACAGGAGATCCCTTTCTCCCCTACCTAGGGATTCTTGATGAGAAGGTTTGTCTATCCCAAGTAACCACTCCTAATGCTAAAAAATCATGGGTGAAGCTCATTCCTGAGTGGGGCCAATAGGTCTAAAGGTTGAGAAAAAATTATGGTGTAAAGTGGGATCGACTTGGCATCTCACCGTTCATCAAGATGACCATAGGAGAGGTATTTTACATGCCCAGTCTTCTTATTACTGCTATGAGATTCTAGGCACCGAGAAACAATACCTTTATCTTCCCATTTGGCCATATGACAATCACTATGCTTGATGTGTTTGCCATCACTAAACTGTTTATTCTTAGGAGAGACATTGTGTGCTCAGTTGATGAGATACGCTTCCTTGAGGTACAATTTACTTCTAGGAACATTGATTCATATACTAGTGCCATCTTTGCATATGTTGATAGGGAAGATACTCTAGAATATTATGGGTTCTATTATACAGACACATTTTATGCCCTTCCTCAGGGAGTCTTAGTGTAGAGTATGTACCTTTGGAACAGGCCCTGGACCATGGAGATCATTATTCACTGGGGACTATACTTTTAGAAAATTTATATGCCTAGATGAGGAGATGTGTGCAGTTTAATCCATTAAAGTTCTTGAATGGAAGCATGTGGATACTTCAGTATTAGTTGCAGGTGTATTTTCCAGAGTTGAATGATTATCCTTCCCCACCTCCTATTTCTTCAGTTTCTAACATTGGGGTGGATCTGCTGAGGCATGAGAGCTCTTGGGAATAAAAGGAAGTTAGATCTTTTTTCATTATTCTAGAGAACATAGCAAAAGAGAAATTGTGCATCTTCAACGATTTCTATAGTAGGCCGAGGTGGCTTTAGTTATTTACTCCATATAAGGATCTGATTCAGAAATAGATTTTTTGCAGAGTTACTTCACCGAGACCACTGATCACTAGTTCCAAGAATGCTTTTATCTCTCGAGATGGTTTGGCCGATACCCTACCAGGCTTTGAGTTTTACATGCCTTCATTTGTGGCCACCATATTGGTCTTTCATTAAGTGTGCCTCCCAATGCTCTTGATGCTTCCATCATCCTTCTATATGGCAGAGATCCATCAAAATGCTTTAGGGATGACATAGTCAGAATTGAGCCCACACTGGTTAAACTCTTTTTCCATTTGACTATGATGGGAGAGCAATATGAGAAAAAAATATGTTCATTGGTGGAGTACTCAACACCCTATATTTGTGGAGTTAGCACTAAGATCACAAGGTGAAAATCTCACTTTGATTTTGTTTTTTCACATTCGACACTGATTCTTGGTCTGTCTTTGTGTTTACAACTATAGAAGAAGAAGATGATGAGGATGGAGATGCTTTCCCAGAGGCATCTGAGGAAAAGAAAAAGAAAGTTACTGCTAAAAGGGGAAAGGCCCCAACTTTCAGTTCCAATAAAGGGAAGCAGGCTATAGTTCCTCATAAAATAAAAGTAAAGAAAAAATCAACCAAAACCAAAGCACCTCTACGATTTTCTTCAAGACTAAAGGAGGCCTAGACATCAGCCAAGAAAGCAAAAAATCTAGACTTGTTGCTAGTCAAGGATGTGAAAAACTCTGAGGAGTCTAAGGACTCTAAGGAAGAGGGCTTAGAACCAGTCACTGGTTCTAGTAAGTGCTTCTAATTTCTTCATGATTTCAATATTATATATTGTTGTTGACTTAAGGAATTGCTTTTGTAATTTTCTTGTCTTTGGAAAATAGTTGATTCAAGAGAAAGAGAGGAGGATACTCAGCCTCAGGGTTCTCCTTCCTCTGTAGAATCTTCTTCCACTGAGGAAGATGAAACTTTTTGCCAGTAGAATGTGCCTATCCATTAAGAAGAGAAGGAACCAGCCCCTCCTACTTTACCAGCTATTGAATATCTAGTTAATCACCCTCCTACCATTGTAGTTTGTTTTCTTTACTTGTTCGTGAACTTTTCCCATTTTACTGCTTCCTAACTTATGCATTAAGGATCTTACTTTAATTTACTTGAATAGGATGCAACCATTTAGCAAGATATTCTAGAAGATGATCTTTTCTTAGACTTGAGCTTTTTTTATTCACCTTCCTTAGACCATGATTAGAGTACAAATACAGTACCCATTAAGGAAGAGGTTACCAAAGCTAAAGACACTTTGAAGATTATATCTACAGAATGAATTGGGACACTTACCAGCCCACATAAATCTAATGTTTTAGAGAGCCTTAGAATCTTGGAGTGAAGCACTAGATCAACATCAGTGTCTTCACTTAAGGAAAAGATTATATGGATCTTCACTCATTTGGATGAAGTTAGTGCTAGAAAGATAGAGATTTCAAATAACTTGACTCACATCAGCCAAAAAAGAGTCGAATACTTAAAGCAAAAAGAGGAAATCAAAGAGATGAAGGCCAAAGTAGTTAAGGCCAGAGCTTTCTTTAATAAGTTGAGTGCAGACCTTTCCAACTTTGAGGAACGAGTGGCTTCCATGGAGTCACAAAAGGATGAAATGCTGAGGATAAGTAAGTTAATGAATAGTGAATGTAAAAAAGCTATGGATAAAGCAAAGGAAACATGGGAGTTCTTATCCAACAAGAAGGAGGTTGTCCAAGAGTTGAAAAAGCAAGAGAAAGTAGTAGCAAAAAGTAAGCAAAAGTACAATAAGAATTAGGAAAGCCTCAGGAGATTTGACTTTGTTTCCATTTGATTCAAGTTGTCTTTATGTACTATTATCACTTTTCTATACTTAGGCTTGTGTTAGATTGTAGAACTAAAACTTGCTTAGGAACTTTGAATTATTGTGACTTAAACATGTACTAATGAAGGCCTTGGGCTTGAGGAATTTGAATTAAAGGCACTGATGCCTTTTGGGAATTGTTGATTTTTCATACAACACATTTCACACATCAACATCACATCCATGTATTTACATAAGGAAACCATAAAAATCAACAAAGATGCTGCCAAAATTTATTGAAAATTCAGTAGACATGGTACTAAAATTTTATTAAAATTCACAACTTTTCTTTTGTTTTGTTCAGAGGAAATCAAAACAAACATTATTCATATATGAAAAAAACTTTATTTATTTATTTATAAACTTACCAATTTAAATTTGTATTTATTTTGGCCAAGAGGCCATTACAGCTATTTCATTACTGACACTTTCCAAAAATAGTGGGACAGTGTTTTTTTCAGGTATTTTCCATTGATGAACCTTTTGTGTGGCTCTCCCTCCAAACTTTCTAACTTGTAAAAATTGCCATCCAATACTTGGTTTGCACTAAATGGTCCTTCCCAATTAGGAGACCATTTCCCCAGTTCTCTGTCTTTTGTTCTAGGTGGCAGTATAATTTTACACACCAAGTTCAATAAAGAACTGATGTATGTAATTTTTGGCTCTTGGAGAGTGCCAAGATTTATTTCTTCCAAAGGATATTAAACTTCATTTTGATTATCTTGAAGGCTTGGTGGAGCCTTCATCATATCCTCAGGTTATAATTCTTCAAAATCCTTAGCAAACTCACCTTCCTCAATGATCTCTGTGTCACAAAGTTCCAGGTCTTCCTTAACAACTTTATTCACCGCTTGCTGCATTAGAAGTTTATGAATGGTAGATGCAGCTACTGCTAACTCCTCTTTGGAGTAAATAATCATCAATTTCTTTAATAATAGGACCCTTCATCTATCATTTAGTGTAAGGCAAGATGGACTTCTCTCAATAAATCAAATTAAAATGGTCTTGAACTTGTTTCTCCATGTCATTCTTGGAAAAATAGGCATTTTTTGGATCTCCATTCATCTTTCTCCTTACAAATTTGAGAGGGCCCAAGTCCACATCATAGAACTTGGCTTCCAAATTGTCGGCACATGTTTTAAATGGATGGTTGTCGGCCCAAACCACTTCAACGTTATTATCCTTCCAAAAGAAAAAAAATTAGTGTAAGGAAGGTGAAACACACCAGTTGGCATGAATCCAATCTCTCCCAAGGAAATAATTATAGTCGACCATTGATTCTATAACAAAGAAGGTTGCGAATGAATTTCTACCGCCAACAATGATTTCCACCGACAAAACTCCAAGGATGCCAATAACTTCACTTGTAAAAGTTGATACAGTAATGTCAGTAGAAATTAAATCCTCTTGATTTTTCCCAAGAGAGCTTAAGAGCCTAGGAGGAATAATATTAACTGTTGAACCATTATCCATCAAGATCTTGGAGAATTGTTTACTGTTTAAGTGAGCATTATTGACATAGGCTTTATGTGTTTGGTCATCTCCATAGAAGGCTTCTCAAGAATGCATCTTTTAAGTTGATCTGAGCGAGTGGCCTGAATTACTACTCCTCTTAGATGCACATCTGATGATTTTGAAAATCTTGCCCCCAAGTGTCAGGGAACTCCGTTTCCTCAGCATTTTGCATCATGAACTCCGGAGGAAGCATAACTGAAGCCATTCCACATCCTAAGGAAAAATTTTTTCCACCAATCTCCATTTCTTTCTCAGTCTCTATAGGTTCATCAATGTTCACCTCATAACTATAATTGTCCATTGATTCACCTTTGCTAAAATAATGATCCTTAAGGGACTTTATGTTGAATTTTAACTTTTTGCTAAGGTTTTCTTGATGCATCACTTGGCTTTGATTTTGTTATTCTTTCTCCCTTCTTTCCATAGCACTTTTCCTACGAAATCCCCTTTTTTATGTATGGGCCAAGCGCTGAGGAAACCAGGTGCCACTGTCCACTAGGATTTACAAGCTTTGGCACCACAAACCTTAGTTGTTTTCTATTAAAGCTTAAGGTTATCACCTCATCATCCCTCATGTAATTATTTGAGAATCTATAAGAAGGATTAGATTTATTAAAATATTTTTATTTTTTAGTTGAGAAATTTCCCTGTACAATTGAGAAACTCCACCTTGAGGCTGACCTCCAGCCACCACTATGGCGATTGCTTTGTTTCTAATGGTTGAATGATTTTTTTAATAGAATGGATTTTTCCTTATTATCCAACCACTATTCTCAAAGCCATTTCCCCAACCACTAGGTTTAATTGATTCCCTGATGATGTCTGTTGATGAAGGTTTGTTGTACTTTACCAGAATGTCAAAGTTAATAGAGGGTTGGCCAAGGGTGTCCTAACTCTCCTCTTTCTCCTTGAGCTTCTTTTTAACATCCAAAAAGGCTCTAAGATCAGTGTATTGATAGAAGCGACCGATGGGAATGGGTCTTCCTCAATCAACATGGCATCTTTCTTTTCTAGGAATTTTAGCACTCCCTTGTTGATCTGATCCTGTACCACATTTTTAAACACCCAACAAGAATTAGTATAATGGTTGTAAGAAATGTGGTACTTACAATACTCTTTTCCTTTCAACTCCTCTTTTGTTGGAAGTTTGTGGTCAGGTGAAAACTCGATGAATTTTCCTTTGAGGAGAAAATCCAAGATTTGATAACTTTTTGAGACCTCAAAAGTGTACTGCATTTGAGGATTTGAGCCTTTGGATTTCTTCTAAGCTTTTAGGGATTTCTTCTCCAACAATGGACAAATATAAGACCCAGTATTTGCAAGGTCAGCAACATCAATTTCAGTATTGGAAACCTCTTAGAACATGGCATCAACTTTGGCAGTAAGCTCAAAAAAGTCTCAAAATTTCAACCGTATTGGAAACTTCAATATTGGAAACCTCATCCTTTTGAGCTGTACAATGAAGATATTAATCATTTTCCTAGCTCTTTGAGTCACTCTAGATAGTTCAGCAATGGAAACCTTTGGTTCATCCCTGAAGAACTGAGTGCGGAACTGATGCTCTATCTCTTGCCATGTAAAAATAAAATTCCAAGGGAGGGTAGCATACCCTGTATAAGAAATACCGGTTAGACTATTAGGAAACAATCGTAACTTTAAATTGGAAAATTTTTCATAATTCGCTAATTCACCACATTGGATGGTAAAATGGGCAATATGTTCAAATTTGGATTGTTCCTCTTTCCCAAAGAATAAGGAAAACCCTGGAACATGATAAATCCTTGGCTAAGGATTATCTTTGTCAATCATGTTCTGATATGGCTTATGAAATTTTAGCCAGCCACTTAATGAAGACCAGGACCGTAAACATCTAAATCAACTCTTTCTAGCCTTGGAGCATGAGGAAGTGGCACATAAGTCTGAGGAAGTGGCATGTACCCTTGAGGAAGGTTATCCCCCATGCCTTTGTTCTCTTATTCATAGATCTCATATTACAAAGAAGGATTAGTTCTGTAAAAAACTTATTGATTAGGCATGTTATTATTAATAATATTAGTATTACAACTAGTAAAGCTGATAGAATTATTGATTTTGCTAGGTGCAGCCTCTTCCCTTATGTGAGGAGGTTTGTACCTATCATCAGTGGCCAAAGGAAATCCTGAGGAAACTCTCATGGAATTAGCAACTTCATCTTAGGCCACCTAATTTAAGTTGTTTTCTTGTTTCGATACTTGATTAGCATTTTTTAGAAAAAGATTGCAATAGATCAATCATAATTTTTTCAAAATTATCAAAAGTATCAGACATTATACTGTTGGCATGTTTAATTGAG
>CAOJBK013114834.1:0-13121 GCA_948294925.1 Codiaeum variegatum
AAACAGTCCATGAATCAAGAGGCGGATCCCTCGCATCCAAGATGAAATATTAGAAGTGATCTCTGTGCTTGTGTTAATTAAATTCAATCTTGAAGTAGAACAAATTCAAAATATTTATTTTTACTCAGTTTGCACTTCTACCATATTCCAAACTAGGTACTTCAGCAAGCAGCATATCCACTGCAACTTTGCATATGATATTCTATGGGCAGATTGCAATAATTTACTCGTGAGACCTCTTTCTACTGGAAATCAAGAAAATATGCTCGTATTATTGATACTTTTATTTAGCCGTATCTAAGATAATTATCATTCATGCACAACATGTTAGATCAGCAATCAAATGATAAACAGATGATTTAACTACATAAACAACCTCTTATGCTGTAGTCATGAGTACCATTTATTCAGAAGTTCCAAAAGGAGAACTGCAGCAGAGTCCTTCGCCTTTTTGACGCTTGGCATTGGTTCTCCCACACATTCATCAGTCCATCCTCTATCAGTTGTATTAACCCGGACTGCAAACGTGAACCTCTTTGCATGTGCAGGGCCGCCCTCATTCACACACCTTAAATGCCCAAATTATCTAGTTACTCAATTACGTTCTTACCAAAAAGAAAATAACAAGGTTATACAAAACCATAGATAAACTTTCTCACCGATAGAAGGGCATAGGCCAATTTCTTCGCAAGCAAATATCATTCAAGGTTTGCCTGGTAAATGTTTGGTTGCCACTTTTCTTCTTCTTTCCATTCTCATCAGCCTTTTCCATAGCTTCAGCTGTTTCCTTCTCTTTCAAAACAGTAAGGGCATTTCTAGCTGCAAGTTTCTGGGCCATCTTCTTTTGTGGATTCTGAGCAACTCCTACCTGGACACCATCAATGAAAACTTCAACAGTAGCCAGATTCCCATTTCGTGTGGCTTTGTATTCCAAGCCTTCGGCCTGTTGCTGGCACCGTTCTTGTAGCTCCCTGACAGGATGCATTGGAAGTGTTTCTGGAGTGACCATTGGATGCAATAAAGGTTGAAAAACCTGAGACAGAGATTGCAAGATCATCCTATATCAGATATCTTTGTTCATAAACCACTACACATTAAGAAACAGGGTTTGCAGTTAGGAGATGATGCATGGCCCTCAGATCCATGACTGAAAGTAACCTTCCAAACAACTGCAGTATCTAGTCCACTGTCCAGGAAAATAGCACCTGCAATAGATTCAAAGATGTCGCCAAGAACCTTTGGAGCTTTACAATCTCCCAAGCCAAAGGAGTTGAAACCTGGCTTTGATAATTCATCTTGAACTTCCTTGACAAAATCCCGAATCTGACATAGAAGTGCTCAAAATGTCAGGACTTGTGCAAGTGGCTGATTGAAGTTAAGAAACCTGAATCAGGCTTTTATGCTACTGAAGGAACAAGATAGCAAACCTGCTTTTCAAGGGCACTTGACCCATGCCGAAGATGCACATGGAGCTTATGTTTAACTGCTACACGTGCAAAATTTTCGTTGTTTACAGCAGCAGCTCGCAAATCTGTCAGCCGACCGGGGGGAAGATTTGTATATGTGAAGAACAAGTGCCTTGTAATGAGATGATCTAAGACAGCATCACCAACAAATTCTAATCGTTGATAGCAAGACACTCCAGAAGATGGTCGTGATGCATGAGTGATGGCTTCTATCAAGAGGCTCCTATCATTGAACTTGATGTTCAAGGCACCTTCTAGGGAATCAAAATCAACACTTCGGATTACGCTTTCTGGAACATTAGATGGCCTTATTGTAGAATATATCTCTTCATGATCAAAATCTACCTGAATCCCAATCCATTTCATTAAGTGATTTGCAGCATTCTTACCTCCTTCAACATAATAAACACCAATTAATGCTTCAACAACATCTGCCAATGTCTTGCTAGAGAGGACTCTATAAGAACTAGAGTCACCCTCCAGCTCGCCATCCTCAATTTCATCATCTTCATACCCATCATCAGTATGATTCACTCCTGGTTTCTCCTCAGCAGGTGATTTTTCCTGATCAAACAAGGAGGAGTCTCCATCTTTTGTATCCTCGTCAAAGACAGGCAACACCCCAGGAGCAGCCCATCTAGATGGAGCAAAACGATCTGCCTGGATGTATGATTGAAGTCCCTTATTCAATGCATACTGATACAGAACCATGTTACTCACCATTTGTTGTCTCATCCTAGTGAGCTGCCCCTCGTGTTTCTGGGGATATTTAAGAAAAAGAAATCGACTAACAACCCATTTCAGGTAAGCATCTCCTAGAAGTTCTGCCCTCTCATAGCAGAATGTCTCTTGGCATGAAGCTGCCGTCAGGGCCTCCAAAATCTGTAGGTATGAAGGGGAACACGAATTAAAAGGTAGTCCACAGGCCAAAGCCTTAATATTTGTCAGAAATATACTATATACAATACCTTTGAAGCAGGGACTGAACAATTTATAATATCCTTAAGCTGAATTGCAAGCAGCATGCTCTCAACCCTCCTCATTATTGACGGCAATCTTTGGGCACCTCTAATAAGTAGTCCGGGAAGAGGGTGTACTAAACATAACTCAGGAGGGAGAAACACATAGTATGTTTTGTCATGAATCTCTTCAGACTCACCTTCATTTGCTAAAAAAAGAAGAAAAAAAAAATCCATTTTAGCTCAAGAACCAAATAAAATTAAGCTCACATTAGAGGCATAAATGATCTTGCAGTTTGAAGGAGAAGATGGGAAAAGAAGAAAAAAGAAAGAACACATACATTCTGTGTGTTCAAATCGAGGAGATAAAAGATTCTTGCAGTATGAAACACCTCGTCCTCTTATTAAAGGTTGTTGCTTAAATATCAATTCAACTCCATACCTGATAATGATACATAAAAGACCCGACAGCCCAATGCTAACTTTGTTATGCCAGAAGAAGGGGAAAAAAGAAAAGCTTTTCCAATCTCTGAGGATCATTATACTACTGTGAATGAAAAAAAAAAACATAATTTACAATAGACAGTAGTTAAATAATTCCATTGCAGAGTCAGAAAAGCTTTCCCTTCTTCGGGCACATCTGAAGTGCATTGAACAATCAAGTCCTCATGTTAGAAAAGAGAAAGGCATTAACCTCTTCTGCTAAAAGAGAAACACAACTTTCCATTAAAAGAGGGAAGGAAAAAGGTGAAAAGGTAATGTAACCGTACTTTTGTTTATAATAGTCAGTGTATGAACTATACTCTAAAGGACCAAGATAACCCTCTTTCCTGGGAAATGAATTCTCTGCCGTCATGTCAGAGCGTATTGAATCCACGTAGAATCTTTTCCCAGAGTGTGCAGCTGTAACAATTCTCCCCTTCAAATCTTCAGCACTGACACAAGTATCAGCCATTATCAGTTTGCCTTTGAGTAACTCCACTTTTTCTGTTTCAACTTCACCTCGATTAGGAACCAAACCAGAAGCTTTCACAACATCAAATTGTGCAACAGCTCCTCTGATACCATAGGTAGGATGGGCTTTTTGCCCAAAAGCCATGCCATGGCGCAGTTTCCCAAATCCATACTCCCTTCTATCTCCACCAAGTGTCCTCTCATTTGTACCAAGGTAAACATCTGGTCGAGCCCTCTGAAGGGGATTGCTCCATGCATCTGTTCTTATTATATTTTCAATTAGATCCCAGTCAATTTCTTTTACAGGATCTACTATCTTATCGCTAACCATAGGGACAAATAAATATGCTTTTGCAGAATCCCATGGAGTGGTGGAAGGTTCAACATCCACATCCAGTACAATGCTCATCAATCTCACATGAAAGCTTTTAAGGGATGCCAGCTGCAAAAGATTACGATTTAAAACGATCAAGCCCTAGAAGACAAAAAACTATTGGAAACGAGGTGAGGATAAAAGTGTGACCATTGCTTAAATAGTTCGACTGACAACCAACCTGACTTTCAGTAACATCTATCGAACCCCTGAAGACAAGAGATGCCTTTGTTATAATGGTTCGAGCGATAAATAGATCCATCGACATCGATAACACCTACAACAGATAATATGGTTAGATACAAATATATTGTGGCACCTACTTATGCTAGAACTAACAATAAGTTAACTACCTCTGCATCCAGCTCGTTGCCAAAAAGCACCGCAAATTCTGAAACTTGAGTTAAGAATGGATCTTTTGAAGTGCCAATATTTACACATTTAACAGCATACATATAAAGGCGAATCAATTTGGGGTTGTTGCAATCATCTCTTCCACATAAGATCCATTCTCCCTGAAAGTCCAAAGTAGATTTAAGCAAGTATGATATACACAAAAGACAAATTGAAGAGGTAAAGCCTCTAAAGCACCACTTGTTAGTAGCACGCGAAACAGATCACATAAATTATTTGGCAAACACATTTTGATAGAGGAAGGGATGGCAAAAAACAAAAGGAAGACATTCATATGTTTTGTAAGTAACATCATATAAACAGCCATAGTACTAAACCGTGAAGTATTAACAAGGTAGTCTTCTCTTGTTCTTTAGTGTTAAATCAATTCTTACTTTTATGGAAGATTCCTAATCTCCAGATCATGAGACATTGTTGTTGTATCAATACATGTTTGGTTCTACATTCTTTTGACAAACCCCTTTCTAAAGAACAGAAGAGAGAGGGACGCAACAATATCACGACTTAGAAAGCATCAATATGAGTATGTATTTTAAAAGGCCAACAATACAATATTATTTTAAGAATTTGAAAACCAAAAGTAGGAGCCCAAGACCAAATAGTAATCCCTAACTATACCATACCTCAATTCTCACATAAATATGGAAAAATAAGATATATGTTGTAACAAAAAAGGTTGGAGAGACAGTAGAGATGGTCATTTATATTATCAACCACAAATACAGATCCAAGATCTTTTTTAATTATATTGTTGACATAATTATCTATTACCACCAAAAACCATCAAAACATTGTTCTAAAATAAATTTGATTGCAAGTACTATCTTCGGAAATTCAGATACAGATAATAACTAGATATGAATGCGCACACACACTTGGGGAGAGAGGGAGAGCAAGCGAGAGCCGTTTGCGGTTATATAATCGACAGCTACCATTTTTTGGTCAGCTTCTCGATTATTAGCTGGCATGCAAAAGGACATAATAGTCATGGGGCAAACTAACCTGGAGTATATTGGCTACACCTTCAGGATAGAACTCTCTATGCCTAGCAGTCCCAGGAAGTGGTTCACCTTCATCATTCTGGTCAACCTTCTCTTTTTCTTCCCCACTTCCCTTGTCAGGCAAGAGCATGTCAGTAAATGCTCCCATCTCATGCAGCTTCTTGCAAGCAGCCAAACAAACAGCCTACACCATTATGCAGAAGATCAGAAAAGTTTCTTGAAATTAAGTTACTAAAGCTAATGAGAAAGCAATAACATAGTGGCATGCCTGTTGTGCAAGGCGCATTGAACTGCACACAGGACCCTCAAGCTTCTCAAATGGTGCATTACAAGGAAGTTGAAGCTTGCATGAATATTCTGTCGGACCTCCTGGCTTCTCATGCCTCTCCATAATGAACTCCGGACGAAGTATTGAATACCTGGATAACAAATGCAAAGGAACAAGAATTAATCTTCACTGACGAGCACAAAAGGGTAATAGACTAATTACTCAATCTGAAGGACTAAATTTCAGCAAAGGTTATAGCATTTACTGATGAACATAATGAACTTCAATTTATATCCCAAAAAACAACTAAACTAAATTATTGTTTCTATAAAGTAATTATCGCTATAATTTTTTAATGACTAAATAGAGATTAAGCTACATTCTAATATGCTTCTGATTAAATTAAAAAACCATGTGGTCCACTATATTTGCAAAGATATATTAAAAACTAAAAAGGTGTGGTTAAAGTTTAGTGATCATACAAAAATTACAGGCAAGCAAATTGATCACAGATGAAATCAAGTGATTGAGAAGTAATGAACCTGTCACTTGGCAGCTGAGAACAATAGAAGTGGATAAGCCCAACAGCAGAATTCAAGCTCACAACAGCACCAGTAGACTCCACCTGGTATACAGTTCCTGGTACTGTATCAACAGAAATTAACCTTGAAGTATCCTTAAGGTGACTAAGGTCGGTTCTCTCTATTGCTTCTTTCCGCAACGTTTCCTCACTATTCCTAGCATTCCTCAAGAATGCTCCATGAGACAGATTTCCCCTGAGATGTAATAAATATTCAAGTTCTTTCATATCAAATACTCTGAAGCTAACACGGACAAAGGAACAGATTCAACACTATTACCTCTCAACCATCAAGATATAATCAGAACCAGGCTTTCTTGCACGACCCCTAGATTGAATGTATGCCAGAACAGTTTTTGCAAGATCAAAGCGAATAACAACATTGCATTGCCTGATGTCTAGTCCTTCCTCAGCTACACTTGTAGCAACTAGCAAAGTCACCTGCAAAATTGATGCAAGTATTGCCTCAAGCACCCATTAAGAAACTGTAGATCTAAATAAATCACATCAGATTCTGCACTTTTGAACATACACGACCATCTCGAAATTTGGAAATTGTGTCCTGCATCTGGGATGTCCGCATTTCTTGACTATTGTTGTGCCCAATCAAGCTTGCACACCTAACAAAACTCAGAGATGGAAGCTCCGCAAAAACCTGCGAGATTGGTGAAAAATAGGTACTTTAAGCAATTTGGAAAGAAAAACCAAATCATAAGTACCCAATAAACTAAATTTGTTGACATTTTAACCTTTGGAAGAACTAAAGCAGCCACTACTCGCTCAACAAAGATGATTGCACGGAAATCCTCAGTGTGCTGATACTTAAGAAGTATCTTTATTAATGACTGCACTTTTGGTGTCACTTTCCCATCAGCTACAGCAGCTCCTATTATCACGTCCACATGCTCACCGCCAGAGACAACTATACCACCAAAGTATACAAGCATAAACAACAGCCAAAAAAAAAAAACTCATAGCCTAATAACAGAAAACTTGACAAATTTGGTGACCAAAAAGCAGCACACACAACTCAATTAAGTCATTCACTGCATGTTTTGGATAACCCATGTAACCCCAGCTACATAAAAAATACAGGTGAGGTGAATTCCCTAAAGTGTGCTCCAGGCTGCATATAAGCCATTTGAAATGCAAAGGTCATTGATCACAGTAGCTCAGTGCATCTAAACTGCACCCAAGAACTACTCTGATTTTCCAAGCTTAGTTACCCTTTCACTTCTTTAATCCAGTTAGTCAAAGTTCCACCAACACTATCCTACCATTTTCCAAAAATTTTCAATTGAAAAGTTTTTGTAGCCCATGTGGAGAATAATTCCAGGAAGATTAGACTAAAAAATTTACAAAGTTCAACATAACCAAGTCCAAGTTCCAAACCAAGTGTCTTGGCTGCAAGAATCTTTTTTCTCCACTCTTTATGATTTACCCAAAGTTATCTACTTATAGTTATGCGGACAGAATCAATAACTATACCCACCATGACTGTCGGGGAGCTCTCCTTCTTCAATCTCATCAGGATCAGTCCCATCTTGAGCAACTCCATTCTCGTTGTCAGGAGATTTTGCTTCTTTGTCTGCCACAGCTCCCTCTGTTAGCTGACATTGTAAGAGCGAAACAACTTTTTCCAAGTAGGATTCTTGAAACTTGACATCAAGCTGGTAGTTTGCTCTCTCATCATTTTGTAAAGCCATCAAAAAGGACTGTGCAACCTGCAAAAGAAATGGACAACTTAAGTATTTCCCAACCAATTACAAACAAAATAAACTCCCTGGTAAATTTTGCTACCTTGTAAGCACACCACTGGCCCAGTTCACCAAGAGCATAATTGATTGCCCTCAACTTCTGAATCAAGTTGGCAGCCCCGTCACTTTCTGTTCTTTCAGAGACACCATAAACTTGGCGCAGCTCTTCCTTGGCCCCAGCATCTCTAGCTCCCATAAATTGCCATTTACTTCTTCTAGAGCTTGATTGTGCAGCTTCTTCAACAGCCACTTCCATTTGCTTTATTTGTTCATGAAGGGACCATAAGCTGGCTGCTTTGTCATACTCCACCACAATTTCCGATGGCATTGGAACATGTTTTTCCAGTTCCTTACGGTCTTTTATTGTACAAACAATGGAATCTAGCTTACTCTCAAGATTACGTATTTTTATTGCACAATCCATCTGACTGGAAACACCTGAACAGGAAAAAAAAATCCCTTAGCTGTAACAACAAATTGTAGCATCAAATACTAGAGCAAGGGAAAAACAAATACATGACAGACACAAAATCTGAACCAAAAAGATGCTACAGTTAGAAAAGAGAATAATTTGAAAATCAGCATAAATGCAGGAAGAAGGATTAAGGGTTGTAGATTAAATGATTACCCTTCAAGTTGACAGGAGAAGCAGTCATTCCAAAAACAGAGGGTCTTTTTTCCTTCGGAGTAGTATGGTAGAATTCAGACATTACTAAAGAATATGGATGTTTCTTCACAGCATGATGACACTCATCCAAAATAAGGAGATTGATTGCTTCCATTTTGATTATGCTGTGTCTCAGAATATTCAACAGAATTTGGGCTGTCATCACCAAAACCTGGAGGGAGTAAAGGAAAGGAACAAAACAAATTGACCTTAAATTAGAAGAAAAAGGCCAAACAGAAGAAGACACTCTACTGGTTTGAAATTGATACACTAATGAACAAACAGCCACAAAAAAGTTAATTGAATATCCAGTGAAGCAACCCAAGAATGGCTAGAAAATGGTGACCTCATTGTTTATATTGAGAACTGCAATATGAAGCATTTCTATTCCAAAGCATTGCGGCATGCACATGCCTGTACCAATATATACCCAATAAAAGAAGTGGCTGACATCCAGCTGTCATGCTTGATCACAAAAGGTCACAGAGAAAAGAACCCATTCAAGGATATTCAACTCAACCAAATAAATATGTTAGCCCTCAAGACAAATTTTTCACAGGATGTATAGACAGAGAAATGTTAAGGGAGTGCTGGACAAGAACTTTTGCTCCTCATAATTTCTAGCATGCCTTCCTAAAATATCACTCAAGATGGAAAGAACAGTAAAATACCCCAAATCCATTTCCTAAACCCCACAAGGAATTTTCCATCACATATGTGGCATTCCAAAAGATATATCACCTTTAAAAGAATTAAGTCTAGCACGAGGACACATATGTATAGCAATGTAAGAACAAGTAATCAATTGCATTATAACCCCCAAAGGCACTTCTAGCTAACTACTTATCAGTGTCCAGTTCATGTAATTTATGGGTCAGTGAACACTCTGAATTTTAGAGAACCAAAATATTAGAGATGCATAAATTTGCACGAGAACTCTACGAGGCACAACCACTATCACTATTATCTAGAGCAAACTCAGAACTTCAATGAGAGAAGAAAAACAACAACTTCATATTCAATTATTTTCAATTTCTGTGGCACCATTTGTACAAACCAACTGATCCTGTGCCGCTCCCCAAATCTAGAAAGCCTAAAAACACGAGGGGATACTTCATTGAAAGAACACCACCCAGTACCTAACTTCAAAACAAAACTTAAACCACTAGGCATGGATTGACATCTGAAACCTTTTCTTTGATAGCTGATGCTACATTTACATAAATTGTTTGTTTACCCAGGTGCCTAGGTTGTGATTATCCATAATAGCTAATCACCCTAGTGATCATTAGAACAAATTGCCATCAGCATTGTAACAATACCTAGTGACTCATTAATTCAGCATTAGTAAAAGACTCGGTATAAAGACTGGAAAGTTTTTTACACCATTTGGCAATCAAAACTTTGAACATATATAACAAGTAACTGATCTAGACAACTGCAGGGTATGGGAAGCAGCTAAAAGTATGAGAGAATCATAGTTAAAACAAAAACTTCAAGAGCTACCTGTTTTGATTCGAACTCACGCTGCCACCTTCTAGCATCCCAGAAATCTTGACCCATTTCTCCACAATAATGGCCCACCTGGTAACCAGTGCGCTCCCGAATTACTTCTGCTTGCTGAAATTAGAAAAGAATGAAAAAACCATTAAATAACTCTTGCTGAAATTTTACATTCTTAAACAGAAGATTATCTTCAGAATGGAATACCTGATAAACAAGTGGAACCTTAGGAACCAAAAATACGGCAAGCATTTTCTTGTTCTGCCTTTGCAAGTCATTACTAACACTTTTCATGAGAAGTACAGCGATGAGGGTCTTTCCTGCACCTGTTTCAAGAAAAGCAATTGTATTTTTCTTCTTAGCCTGTTCAAGAACATCTAATTGGTACTTGCGGGCTTGTTCCTCAGGGAGTTTCTCCTTAGACTCTTCTGACTTCTTCTCCGTCTTTCCATTACACTCATGATATTTTTCAGTTTCCTTTCCTTCTTTGCTCCGCTCAGCTTCCCAAGTACCTAAGCGAAAAACCATCTCGCTGGACCCAGAACGGTCTCTCTCCCAATAACCCCTCTGTTCTCTGTCTCTCCAATCCCTATCTCTACCATCCCTCCTACAACCACCGGAATACCTATCTCTTCTACGAACATGATCCCTATCCCTCCTATCAATGTCATCCCAATCTCGCAGCCTCTTTCTGTTAGAACTTCTCTCCCTATCCCTTGGATCATACTGCCCTCTACTTGAGTAATGCCTGTCATTTTTGTAACCGGTAACCCTAGCCCTTTTAAAGCACCTTTCTTCAATATCACAATCTCGTTCCCTTGGTCCCTCAAGACCACCCTTATTCCCATTTTCCTTAACAGAAATATCCAATGAACTCATACTCTCTTCTTCTTTCCCATCCAATGAATTCAACCCATTATGAATATTCTCCAACTGCCCCTTATTCTCAAAATTGTTTCTAACACTGCCATTTGATTGCAGTGAGGAACCTTCTTCAACACTGCTGCAAAACTCAGCTGTCTCATTTTTAAGCCAGCCTTCCCCAGCACTGAAATCCTGAGTTCCATTCCCAACAGTAGCAGCTGTACCATTACTGGTGTCAGCAAGAGGAGGCAAACCACTACCATTCTTGATACTATCAAGAATGTGATCAATACCTCCAAAGAAATCATTAACAAGATTATCCTGATTAGAAGAATCATCCATTGAACCTTGAACAATTGAAGTATCAAAATCGACAAAATTATCAATAAGATCACAAGAAATATCTTCATAGGCATCAAGCCAGTAAGAGGGGCCGCCACTAGCTAAAGTCCCAGAAACCCTACTCTCACCACCGTCCGCCATGATAATATGCTAGAAAAAGAAAAGCACAGATACTCCAAAACAAAAAGAAAGCAACACAATGAGAAACTAAGAAGTA
The DNA here is from genome assembly GCA_948294925.1 of Codiaeum variegatum. Lineage (NCBI taxonomy): Eukaryota > Viridiplantae > Streptophyta > Magnoliopsida > Malpighiales > Euphorbiaceae > Codiaeum > Codiaeum variegatum. The sequence continues at coordinate 11,366 of CAOJBK013114834.1, forward strand.
ACAGAACTACAATAGCATAAATTAATGTTTTTTTCAAAAAAAAAAAAAAGGAAATAAAATAGAGACAGAGAGAGCTGCAAATAAAGTTGAAAGATCTGCAAAATTGGGAGAGGAAGAGAGTGTGAGTATGGTAAAGATAGAATTGTGCAGATTAGGGTGGATAGACCGTACGAAGCACGCAATAGTTAAGGAAAAGGAAGAGAACCCAAAACTTTGTGCGTGATTCTTTGAGATTCCACGGTCTATCAACCCTTATTCTGCTTTCTCTCTACTTTCCACTCCCAATATATCAACCAACCAACCGTGGCCGCTTCTCTACTCTCTGTGTGTTTGTACCTTTTATGGGGTTTTTCTATATCTGTTCACGCCCAGCCAGCAAATCCCTGTTTAGACAGGGTTTTATTTTTTTCTTTTTGAGATTAATTTCTTTTTTTTATATATAAATTGAAATTAAAAGTACAACTAACGTAAGAGGAGGTTCTGTAATACTGTGAAGTGTGAGCGCGTTGTCTGTTCCGTGCCACACCACTTTACCCGCAGCTCGGTTAAAACGAAGACTTCAGTAACAGGACAACATAGTTTATTCAAAATCTAAAGTTTTCACCTTGTCCAATTGTTTTTCATAACATGGAATGGAACGCAACCAATCTCAATTTACTAAATTTTAGCATCTTCCCGTATTAATTATGACAAATAAAAAATTATTGAGAGTAAAATTTTAGCATGTTATTGAATATAAAGTTGAGAGTTAAATTGGCAATTATGTAATTCGAGTCTTCCCAACTAACAAGGAAATACTATTAACTAAATTCGGGTGAATTTCTGCATCAGTTTCCTCCTGCCAATTTTTCACGCGCGTGTTGTATATCACTTTTCTTTTTTAATTAATTTAATTTATAATTTTTATATTTTATTATACATCTTTATTAATAACTAATTTTTGAATAATTATGCACATTATTAAAGTATTTTATTATATATGTTACTTAATTAAGTTATTTAATTAGTAATTTTTCTAATAGTTTAACATAGATCTTGATTTATGATATTAAATTTAATATCAAAATTAATCATAATAAAGAACTACATTAAAGTTCATAGTACATATTGTTTATAGAAATATTACTCACATTGAATAATTGCAATTATTTAGATTTTTTCTTTAATACTGTATTCTTTATTTTATTTTATATAATGACATTGTTATATAATAATAATTTTTAAAAAAATTAAAACATAAAAAAATAATAAGAAGCCGTAAATTTACTTCTCAAAATTCAATTGACTTATAAAATTTTTCATATTAAAACTGTAATCTTTTGCCATGCAAATTATTTTTTTAAAAAAAATATGATAAAATTAATCATAATCTAATTTAAAATTATATATTATAATTATAATTAGATATAGTAAACAATAATAATAACCTTCAGGTCACCGACTATTTTTATGTAATCTACTTGTAAAACTATAATCTTAAGTCTCCATTTTGTTTTATGAGATTCAATTGTGTCAATTATTTGATTATCAAGATCTAAATTATTTTTCTTGATTGAATTTATAGCTGAGAGAAACATGTTAAAATAATATTAAAACAGAGTGTATTCTTTATGTTGGTGTTAATTTTCAGGCTTGCGGACATGCAAGAGGAGTGTGAACCCTCATTTTGGCACTAGTGCATCCGACCCGTTAATAGAATCCAACGGATCTGATCGGACTTCAAACGAATCTAGAAAACCTGAAAAATTGAATTGAA
>CAOJBK013115111.1:0-11139 GCA_948294925.1 Codiaeum variegatum
CTTCTAACCTTTTCTCGTTGATCAGGTTGAGTTGATCATAATAGGCTTGTTGTTAGTTAAGTTCAGAAATCTGAGCTTCTTGGAGAACCCTAGCTGATTAGATTTTCAATTATATGGGTAGGAATGCTTCCATTCCATAGACTAATGAGTAGATTATGGCTATGGTAGCTGACTTGTATAAAGTTCTGTACCCAAGGGGGTGCTCGACAAGTGTAAGTGCCAACCTTTATAATTATTGATCATCTTCTGAAGGATGTTCTTAAGTGCCTTGTTAGTAGCTTCAAGGGGCCCCATTAGTTTGAGGTATGTATGGACAAGACCTGTGATGTTGTATATTTTTCCAATGATTTCAATACCGGCGAAGGGCCAAGGAGTTGTGATCGGTTGAGTGATGAGGGAGGAAGCTTCTAAATCTTGGCATAGACTTGACTTTTATGACATTTCTTAGCAAATTATGCATAATATCTGTTCATTATGAGCCAGTAGTATCCTTGGTTCATGATCTTATGCTATAATGTCCATCCATTCATATGGGTACCTTCTTCCCCTCTATGATTCTATTAGCTTCCTCTTTTCAGAAGCACATCCTAGGTGAACGCCATTTCAAGTTTTCTTATAAAGAATGTCTCATTTTGGGATGCAACTGCTATCTAGTTACCTTAAAGTTCTTCTTTCTGATGTGGAGGCTCCCTTTAGATAGAGACCTTTTGCAAGGTAATTGCAAATGTCCTAGTACTAAGGCTTCTATTTAACATCTTGGATGTTCATACAGTGAGATTAGCAGCTAGGTTCATGCTTGATGCTTATGGAAATAGGATGGATAAGAATCCATCATGTATTTATATCATTGATGCAAGGGTTTCTAGTGCATCGGCAAACCTGTTTTGTGTTCTTGGCAAGTAGTGAAATGATAAAGTATCAAAGTTGGCTTCTAACTCTTCAAGTTATTTATAGTAAGGAACCAAATACTCTTTTTCTTTTGCATTTCTCCAATGCCTGAGAGACTATTAGGTTGGAATCCCCAAATACTTCCAAGTACTTGATACCAATCTGGATAGCTGCTTCTAAACCATAGACATAAGCTTCATATTTAGCTCTATTATTTGTTACCTCGAAATTGAGTTTGATTTCTAGAGGTAGACTTTCACCACTAGGTGTAAGGAACACCATTCCAATGCCATATCCTTTATTGTTGGCTATAACATCAAAGAAAAGCTTCCAAGTTTATTGTTAGATGAAAATGATATCTTCATCAGGAAATTCAGGTTCTTCCCAATGATAATCTGTCGGGGCAGCGACCTATTGATCTGTAACTACACTGCCTTTGATTGCTTTCCTTTGTACATACTAGAGGCCATAGCCTGCTAGGACTGCCATTCATCTAGCCATTTTATTATCGAGAAATGGTTTTTCTATAAGAAACTTGAGAGGACTTTTATCAGTAAGGACATGTGTGTCGTATGCCCCCAAGTAGTATCTCAGCTTCTGACATTCCCATACTAGCGCTAGGCAAAGCTTTTCAATGTAACTATACTTAAGCTCGTGTACCAACATTCTTTTACTCAGATAGTAGATGGTATGATCTTTATGAGCGTAACACCCATGGCTTCATTAGTGACTGTAAGATAGAGTAGCAGTGGTTTGCCAGGCCTAAGAGGTAATAGACTGGCAAATTTAGGAGACATTATTTGATTTAATCAAAGGCTTATTGACATTGCATATTCCACTATTTTGAAGTGTTCTTCTTTAGTAGGTTGAATATAGAACTATAAGAGTTTACTAGTTGATGAATGAAATGACTGATTTACTGGAGGTGACCCAAAAATCCCCTTATCCCCTTCTTTATCTTAGGAGGTGGCATGTCAAGAATTGCTTTGGCCTTGGTGGGGTTGATCTCAATTCCTTTCTCACTAACCATGTGCCCAAGGAACACTTCAGATGAGGCTCCAAATATGCATTTAGCAGGGTTGAGCTTTAGGTTGTACTAGAAAAGTCTAAGGAAGAACTTTTCCAGTGCTTTTAAATGTTGTTCAGCAGTAATACCTTTGATGACCATGTCATAAACATATATTTCCACGTCTTGATGCATCATGTCTTGGAAGATTGTGGTTGCCATTATCTGATAGGTAGCCCCAACATTCTTAAGTCTGAATTGCATTACTTTGTAATAGTAGGTACTCCATTCTATGATGAAAGTAATTTTCTCTTTATTAGGAGGTTATATTAAGATCTGGTTGTATCCGACAGCTAGATCGGTTAAGGAAACAATTTCTGAGCCCGCTACTGCATTTATCAGTAGATTAATATGAGGTCAATGAAAGTCATCTTTAAGATAAACCTTATTTAGATCTTGATAGTCTACAGATATTCTGACCTTTCCATATTTCTTCGGTACTAGACAATTTTGGCTAGCCCGAAAGGATAATTGATTGGTTTGATGAACTAATGAGACAGCTGCTTAGCCACTTCTTCTTTGATCAGGACAGACCATTCCCCTTTCATGCATCTTAGTTTTTTTTTGATAGGCTTACAATTTGGATAAGTGGGAATCTTATGGATGGCGATCCTTGGATCGAGATCAGTTGTAACACCCCAACCACTCCCCTTGACCGGAAGTGTCACTAAAGGCAAACTTTTAGCAAACTTTCTAGCAACACATATCCTTTTAGCAAACTTTGTCCTCACTTTCCCAAATCTTAAAAAACTTTCTAGGAGGCCTCCTATCCTTAAATTTCTCTAAGTCAAGCATGCTTAACTTTAGAGTTTCTAAGGAATGAGCTCCCAAAAGGATGATGCACCTTGTTGGTATAGATAGTACCATCAAATTCTTTTTATCCTCTTTCGAATTACACAATTTCTTTGGGGTATTACATTCACCCCTACTTATACTTCACAACATCCTTGTTTCATATTGCATATCTCATATAGCCCCAGAATCCTCCCCTACTAGACAGTTGCCCTAGGTTTTTTCCATCCATAGGAACAACATGTGGTCGCAGGGTTGCTCTGATACCACTTTGTAACACCCCGGCCACTCCCTTTGATCAGAAGTGTCACTAAAAGCTATGGTTTAGCCCCATAAACCAATAAATGTCCTTTCAGTAAGCTTTGTCCTCACTTGCCCACATTCTAGGAACCTTCTTAGACGGTCACCTATCCTTAAATTACTTTAAGTCAAGCACACTAAAATTTAGAGTTCTTAAGGAATGATCTCTTAAAAGGAAGGTGCACCTTATTGGTATAGGTAGTACTACCAAATCCTTTTTATCCTCTTACCAATTACATAATTTCTTTAGCGCATTACACCAGTCATGTGACTGGGCTTCCAGGCGAAGCAATCTTCAAATTTTTTGATTGTCTCCTCTATATCATTCTTGTTTGAACATGTAGATGCAATGAAAGTATTTTTTTTTGGAATGTCATGAGTGCCAACATTAATGGGCTCTTTAACTGCATCTTTTATTTTGTTATTCTCTTTTTCTATTTTAATAAGATTAGATTCATCAGTTGAAACATCAAAGGAAAATAAGGAGACAAGATCATAACAAAAAAATTTGCTCATTTTATTGATTTTAAGAGGAGAAAGGTCCATAGTTACATCATCAAAACACTTAGAGGTTTTAGAGGAATTAGAATCAGACTCAATTGATTCAATATCAGAATCCATCTCAACTAACTAAAAAAGGCTTGCCTCAAATGACAAGTTATTGGGCTTCTGTTGGACCGGTTTGATCAAGGTATAAAGGTCAATGTTTTCATCCTTGTTAGAAAGAACAACTATTTCATCAAAGAGACTAGCTTCCATATTCTCCTTCCAGTCTTAAGTCAGGAAGTAGATAGGCTAGCAGTCTTAAGGTATCAACCTTACATCAGAGAAGACTTCAATCTAGAAATCTTGATAATAATTATAGGGAAAATCCAAGGTTTAGGAAAAGCACAGTAAGGAACTGTCTCTCCCTTTTTCATAAAGTAGCCATTCATAGTCTTATAATACGGCCTTATAAGTTAATCATATTCCCCTCTAGTTCTAAGAAAACTTTTCTCATGCCTTGGTCTTTTCTTCCTCAATGTCATTCTCATTTGGATGATAGCCCAAGCCAAATAGTTGTGTGGAGAATGTGAACTCATTAAAGGACTTGATTCCTTGTTGATTTTTGGCTAGGCCCATAGTAAGAAAATAAGACATATGTTTCTTGATGAGCAATTATGGGATTATAGTAAGGTTTAAAGTTTATAGAGATTGCCTCATTTAAATTTTCAACAGTCTTGATGAACTGAACAAATGAGAAGCCAGATAAAGGATATGCTGACAACTCAGGTTGGATCTCCACAATGGGTATAATGTTTGGGACTTTAGATTTTTCAGACATGTCAGATTTGATGGTGATATCCCACTCTTAAATGGAAATTTAACCCTTTGATGCAAGGTGAAGGGTACAACTTTAGCCTAGTGAATCCATGGCCTTCCAAGAAGCAGGTTGAAGCATGCGGGTACATCAATAACTTGAAAAGGAATTTCAAAGTTTGTAGGAATTGGGATGAATGTCAGAGTTGCCACCCCCTCTTAGAGTTATCATAAGCCCTTACTATCTGGTCAAAGGGAGTGAAATTAGCAACTTCCAAACCTAAACAACTTGTTACTTTTAATGGGCACACATTCAGAGCAGACCCATTATTGATGAGAGCCATCAGGACAGTTTTCTTCTTTTTAGAAATAATAATGTAAAGGCATCATTGTGGGGTCCCCTAGGTGGGATATCATCATCAGTGAAAGAAATGGAAGTCCCTTTTGTAGCACTTGTAATAGCATCCACTAAAGTGTATGGAGAAATGTCCACTGGAGCTTGGCAATGACTCAAAACCTTGCAAATAGCTTGGCGATTATGGTGTGATGACATGATCAAGCTCCAGATTGTGAAATTAACCTGGGTTTTCTTGAGTTGTTTCAATAAGGGTCCTCTTTTAGTTTAAGAGTACCCTTGGATTGAGCCACTAGTTGGCTAGGTAGAGGTGGAGCGATAGTTTCTTGTATAACTCTACCACTTCTGGTGATTACATCAATTTCAGCTCTCATATTTGTCAAATTTATGACACAACAATAGTCACTTTGTATAGACTTCCTGTGAAACCATATTTCTACACCATTGCAACCAGTCCACCAATACGAGCCCAACGGATCTGACAAGGCTTAAATCGGACTTCAAACGAGCCCAGAAAGCCCAAAAACTAAATTAGACTAAATCGAACCAGACCCAGAAAATCGGGCCCAGGACAGAGCCAGGCCCAAAATGATAAAATGCATGTGTGAACGACAAAATGCATGCGTAAACGATTTCACGCATGCGTCAAGCCCTTTATGCCTGCGTGAAGGCCCACGCACCTTTCAGTTTTTAGAGTTTTTCCGACATGATTCCCTATAAATCTGACCCTCTAGAACAGTGCCAGGGTTTGGACCTTTTTACCAAAATTTTCTAGATGACTTTTCACAACTTTTCACATGTACTAGACACTTACAAACAGTTCAGAAACATAATTTACAGCCTCCAAAATGAAACATTCAGACGATAGATACTATAAATGATCCGTTTCCAGACACTACTGATGATCAGTCCAGTTAGTCCAACCTACTCCAGTCAGTTTACACAATCAACCAGTCCTTTTCGAACACAACAGAGACATGATTCGACTTCATCAAATCGTCAAAATAGCCGATTCTTAAACCACGTAAAAAGGTAAAAATGGTACAATATTTCTTTTACCTTCATTCAAATTGTTATTTTAAGCCCTTTAATTCAGACTAAAGGCATGTTATTCAGAACACTTATTTTAAGCCCTTTAGTTCAGAATTAAGGCATTTTATGAAAACTATTTTCATAACTAAAATCAAACAAACCCTAAAATCTGTTTAGGTACAACTCAAAATCAAAATCATTTCACATTAATCAAGTATTAGAATTGGTTAATAGCCTATTGGATAATTGTTTTTAACAAACTAAAATCAATTAGCAACTGAACCAACAACCACCCCATTGTTACCAGAGCAGCACCTTCGTGAGAAGGGAGAATGGCGTGGGGTTTGATTCCCATTCAAAAGGATACGTCGGCAAGCCTTTCACGGCTTCAACCTCAAACATTTTATTTTGTTTGTTTTTTTTCCAATATTAGTTTATTTTATTTGCATTATTTTATCATTTTCATTGTTTATTTATATTTTTTTTTGTTGTTGTTGTTATTGTCTGTTTGTTTTTTTTCATATTCTATATGATGAATGGATTTTGGGGAATGTGTGCTTCTCCAAGATCATAAGGTTGGAGGGGAGATCCCCTATTATTATTGGATTTCATTGTATTTATTGCTTTCTTTGGGATGATGTGTCTTCCCTATTCTGAAGTGGGCTAGAGGAAGGACCTCTGGCAAAATCGATTGTATTTATCACTTTGATGCATTGTCATTCATATCTGGCATGTTCATGTATTCATACAATATTATTGCTAATGCATACACAAAAATCATTTTTAAACTGAACTTGCATGATAATTAGGGCCAAAATTCTATTTTAATTAAAATGGTACCAAAATTATTTTTCTTAAAATATTTTTAGATCACGAACCTCTAAACCCCCTTTGGTTCCAAAAAGAACAACTTTTACATTAGGGTAGAAACTGAATTTTTTCTAACATGGAGTTAAACACAAAAGGTTTCTTAATCACCTTAGAATAAAACTGATTTTTCTAAAAGTATTAGGTGGCGACTTGAACACTTCACACAACGTGCACTCCAACGGACACATGTGGATGCACAAATGTGGGAACCCAATTCACAATCCGTGAATCCCACGAAAGCATAATCCGAAAGGTTTCCTTCAGGCCTTTTGCAAAAAAAGGTCCGCAGGTGCGCTCTTCAAGGAAGATCCAGAGAGCCCCTCAGGCCGGGCCTCACAATTGGCGACTCCACTAGGGACGTTTGGTAAATTGACCAAAAAACTAAGTGGGTTATTTTCTGAATAACAAAATTTTAGCCCAAACTCATGCAATAGTAAGTTCTCATGCATCACTTCCTATGCACATGTATATTAGGAAACCACAAATAGAGAGTAGCATCGAGTGAGATTCCTTCCTTAGGACGGCTTTGCTGATAGTGAAATCATCCAACTCCAAAGGCACACCACCTGATCCTTTCAGTTGGAATAAAGGGATACATATAGCTATTTGACTCACTTGAGCCTCCTTGGTTCTCGTGGTTAGGTGTGTCAAATATCTCTAGCCGATGGGGAGCCGCTAAACCACCAAGCCCTCATGTAATGATTAGAGTTTACCTTAGGTCATGTGTACCCTAATGGACTCTATATTACTGGCATCATGAAGCCTTTTTCATTTATAAATACACGCATGCATCACTACATCCAAAACTAAAATTGGACAAAGTGGACTGTTCCAGACAGAGAACCAAACCCTTCTAAAAAAATACCCTTACATGCATGCACTTGGCTTCACCTTTCTTCTTTCAAAAGCTGATACTCTATTTTCTTTCCCTTTTCCAAATGGTCACTATATCAACCAGAGACAACCTCATCCCCCCTCCTGTTGTTGAAGTCACTACTGTCGGTGCTCTAACTGGCACCCTCATTGCTCCACCTACTACTTATGCATCTACTAACTTTGTTGGCATGATAGTTGCCTTCAAATAGAGGCAAGAGGATGTTATGAAGGTCCAACAAGAGACCCTTACTACAATGATGAAAAGCTAAGAACAAGCTCTTACGAGTAAAGTTCAGACCATGCTCAGTCAAGTTGGGATCCGACTCACCAATAATGCTTCCACTACCTCTGATACTCTAGCTGATGAGGTGATTATACTGCATCCACAATCTGAACGTTGAAATAACACCCTTGTTACCCTTGCTGCTGAGCCTTTCTCAAAAGAGGTTAAAGAGCATTCAATCATTAAGGCCATGACTTAAAAGTATAAGAAATGGAAAAGGACCAGCAGACCCTTAAGAAAAAGGAAAGAATCCTAGATGTGAAGGCATTAAGTCCCTTCCCCTTGGCGAGGCTCCCTCCTAAGTTCCAAATGTCTCACTTTGAGAAATTCAAAGGCACCTCCTGCCCTGAAACTTATCTTAAGATTTATGATGGTACACTCCAACCTTTGGGGGTGGACGATGAGCTCCTTGCTCAAGTCTTCCAATAGTCGCTCACTGGCATGACTCTGACCTGATTCATACAACTAGAGGATTCCAAGAAATAGACTTGGGAATCCATATGCACTAAGTTTATAAAACAATACTCCTATAACCAAAAGGTCGACATCAAGAGAAGGGACCTCAAAATAACCAAGGAGTACCCTAAAGAGACCTTCACATCCTTTATTGGTAGATGGAGAGAGAAGGCATCTCAAATGGTTCAAAGTCCAACTAAGTCTGAATAGATCAACATAGTGGTCAAGAACCTTTTACCTATATTTCGAGATAGAATGATAACACAACATTTTCATGACTTTAAAGCCGTAGTTGCTGTCGGGTCATAACTAGAAGATGTGATAGAATCTGGTCTTATTAAGGATAAACCCATGCCTCATCCTTTCATTTCAAGAAAACCAATACACAAAAAGAAAGTGGGGTTAATGCAATTACATCACGCAAGCTACTCCAGATACAAAGAAGGGAGTTTTCTAACCTAAAGGGGTTAACACTAAGCTACCTCTTGAAACAATGCTTAGAGAAGAATGCTTTCGAGGCACTAGAGCCCAAACCAATTCCCAACCCTCTGCTAAAAAACTTTAACATGAATGAAACCTGTAACTACCATCAGGGGCTCGGGCACAAAACTGACGATTATAAGGCACTTCACCACAAAATCTAAGATCTCATTGATGAGAAGAAAATTCTATTGGCTGAGGTCAACATTGGAACTAATCCTCTTCTTGAGCATAATTTCAACTAAGTGAATTTGAAGAAGTTGATTCCACTAATCTCATCACTAATGTTATGCCTTTGAATAACTATCATTACATCGAAGATGAACAATCTTCCTTAGAGAAGTCATTCTCCCTAGTTTGCTCACCTATAATTGGTCAAACTTCATTAGGGCAATCAAGTCATGACTACTATTGTGTCATCATAGACCTGAGGCATATAGTCCAAGAAAAAAATGTCATTATAAGAAGTGGTTGTATTACTCAAACTCCTGCTCTTGCCTCATTCTCTAGTCTACCAGTTGAAATAGTTGAAAAAGACACAGGGTAACATTTCCATCTAGAATTTACTCATGTCTTCCTATTCTCATCAAGGCTTTGAGTTAGACTCAGACATCTCCAGAAATCCCCCTAATACTTTGGTTGCATCAATTACTAATGCCACAAAGGGGACTACTATTGACAGTGAGTTTCCACTTAGTGTCCTCACAATGATGCTTTGTACATTATTGTCATCACAAGGGATAAAACTATCTTTATGACCTTAGTAGACAATGGATCTGCACTGAACGTGTACTCTTTGAAGGTTGCTAGTTGCTTGGGGTTAGTTGTTAATGACTTCACCCCCTCTAATCAGATTGTATGGGCATAAGACAACTCTAAAAGAGAAGTTCTTAAAGTGGCGACACTGACCGTCACCATAGGTTTGAATACCTTCAAAATCCTCTTCCAAGTTATTGATGTATTGGTATGTTTCAATCTACTCCTGGGAAGGCCTTGGATTCATTAGGCCAAAGTTGTGCCATCTACTCTACACCAAAGATTCAAGTTCCCATTGAAAGGTGGCATTGTTACTATTAAGGCTGATATGTTTGGAAAATCTGAAGTCACATACATAGTACACATTTTGAAGATCCAGCGTGAGTTGTCTGCGTATCCTTTATCTGACTTCTTTTTTATGCAGTTCATCCATACTGCTGAAGACCTAAAAGAGCCACTTGCCTTGGATTTTGATCCTTATTACAACTCGATGGTTGGGAATATTCTCTAACGCATGGCCTATTTTCCTAGTATGAGCCTTGGCAAAAATCAACAAGGAGTTTAGTCATTCAATGATTTCAATTTCTCTACTCCTCCTTTTGGCTTGAGTTACGACCCAACATACGAAGAAATTGAGGAAGAAAAAGAAAAAGCCAAAAAGAACTCTACAATTGTCAAACAATAGGGTGAAGTCATTATCATTATGAGGCCCTATTTTAAAACTTTGAATAGCTACTTTGTTAAGGAGGGAGAGACTGTTCCTTACTTCTCTTTCCTCGAGCCATGAATCTACCTGGTTAATGGAATTAGAATTCCCAAATTTGAGCTGTTCTTTGATGTGAAACTGACTATTGAGGATTTCTAACCTGTCTACTACTTGGAAAATGACTATAAAGAGAACATGGATATAAGCCTCTTTGGTTACATAGCCATTCTCGTGGACAATGAGGAGAAATTTGATCTCTCCACCATTATCAAGCCAATCGGTGAGAAACTGAAGAATTAGAGTTTTGATGAGAATCCTTTTGAAGCTATTAAGACAAAATCTAAGACTGAGATTAAACCAGAGTCTGAATTTAAAAATAAAATATCATGACATTTCATGCATAATCACATCAAGGGTCATCATCAAACTTAACCTCTGCATCCTCTTCCTCATCCGGCTCTAGTAGTGCTCCACGACGCCTAACATTTTGCTGATCTCCCTGGTTATCCCTCAGACTCATAGCTAACAGTGTGGTGCTCAAGCTAAAAGCACACCTCTAGAAGTTGTCTACACTCTAGGCACAACAAAGCTAGGGACCTGCAAATACAAACAAAAATCAAAAGTTGTTTGGAAGATAGAATACAAGTCAAAACTCAAGGCAGGAAACATACCATCACTGGGACATGGTCAAAAGCCACCCTCTGAACTCCTGGCAAATAACTGTGGCCAAAATAATGCGCCTGAGTCAAACCTGCAGTGTCATTTTAGGACACATGATCACAAGTCTATGGCATAGAGTGCCAAGAGCCACTAGAGCTGGAAGGCATGAACAATGATGAAGCTCCTATCCCAAATGAATCGGAGCTCTGCTAAGGTGCAACCTGACTTGTAATCTCGACTCTAGGCCTCCATCGGGTAGAAGCATAACCTCCCGTTGGAGGGGCCACATATACCACATGGAATGGGGGAATCCCAACCAT
>CAOJBK013116812.1:0-21885 GCA_948294925.1 Codiaeum variegatum
ATTTAATAAATTAGGATTTCAAATGAATTTTCATTTATATAAAAAAATTTTAGTATTTGTGACGTAATTAGTGATGCAATTTATTTGTCAGTAAATTAGTGACGCAATATTTTGGTCAGAAAATAGGCGATAAATTACCAACCCATATTTTGGTCAGAATTGGGTCGGTAAATTACTGACGCATTTTTTTAGTCGGTAATTAATTAAAAATATTATTGACCCAGTATTTTATTTTACTGACAAAAAATGCGTCAGTAATTACTGACCCAATTAATTTGGTCGGTAATATTTAATTTTATGATGGAAGAAATACTGACCCAATTTTTGTGTCAGTAAATTAAATTCTAAGGACGGTAACACTGTTTACCGACCTCAGAAAACTTTTCACTGACCCAAAAATTGGGTCAGTAAAAAAAAAAATTTTTGCATTGTTTTGATTTAAGATATATTAATTTATGTCTCTGATAGTCTCACAAAATTACTACTACTATTTAACAATCAAAATTTTAATCTAAAATAATTTCCCACCAAATATATTTAAATTTTTAAGATTTCTTACCTAAATTTAGAATATAAATCAATACTAATCCTTAAGATTATATAACATATTCATAAAAATGCCTATTGAAAAAAAATTGAATGTTTTCATTGATGATGCAAATATACTACAAGTAGAAGAGCAAACTTTATCTAATGAAGCTCATGCTACAAATTTATTATTTGACCTAAATCACAATCCAAAATCACCTATAAATGACAATTCTTTATCAAATCGTCTTTTATTCAATTTAAATTTAGTGCCCATGTCTGGGAAAGGGTACACATGACTTGGAAGATAGGTCACATTGCAGAAATCAAATGGTATTCACTTGTTTCTACAACTTTTCATCTATTTTCATACAATTTATAATTCCAATTTTCATTTTTTTGATGCATTATTGAAATTGTATTTTCATATTGCATCATATGGTGTGTAATTGGGTTAGTTGATTTTAATATCATATCTTCGGTGTCACTTTAGCATGAAATTTCAGTAATTCAATTCAAATATAATTTGTAGTAATTCAATTCAAATATAATTAGTAATTATTCATATAACATGGAGGATTTGAGTGAGCCATTTTGTGTTTGTATGTATGTCTTTTTTTTGGCAAATAGTCATTTTGAGTTTACTAATGCTTGAATATGCACATAGCAATTCTTAGAATATTAATTATATTATTCTTTCAAAAGTTTAAATATTATTACTAAAAAAAAGTTTTAAAAAAAGAATAAAAAAAACAATTGTAAAAGAAACTCAAAAAAATTGGGTTTTTAAAGATGTATAATGCATTAGTAAAATATTCAAGTCAATGGCAATTATATGTTTGTAAAACATTTTTATACAGAAATTATGAATCTAAAGTCATTTCATTATATTTCGTCCTTTTTGCATAATAATTTTTTTTGAAAAATTATGACTCCTTTTTACACAGTAAAGTTAGTGATATCATATTAATTGCTTGAATATTTTGTTTCCTACATGATGCAAATGAAATTTTTAGAAATTGCTAACAATCAATTGTATAAGTGTTAGTAAATTTTTGTACATGCTTTTTACTTATAGCTTTCTTCCTCTTTATAAGAGAGATATCATTGAATTAATGATGTCAGATTCAATGTATAATCTTTACCTAACTTATGATAAATCATTGTATAATTGTTCAAGAGAATTAGCTCAAATATTTAGCATATTGTCTATGATTTGTTGACATGTATTTTAAATATTGAAAACACTTTATAAAGAATCTTAAAAGCTTTGTTTTTTAATTTCTTGTTTGATATTTTGGAATAGTTGAAAATGAAAATGAAGATATCACAGATGTGCAAGAACTAGAAGTAAAGAGTGGTAAAGAGATTAATAGAAATTTCCGAAATGATGAAAGCAAAGCCATTTATGACATGCCCTTAAAAAAAGTGTTGATGGAAAATTAAAAAGATATATGACAAAAATTGTGGCAACATCATTTGAGGTTTTTATTCATACTATTCAACATATTTGGAAGCAAGCAAAAAATGGTGGTGATAATGCTGATGTTTCTCACAAAAAGTCAAGAAATTGTGGTTTTAAAATAGTTCAAATTGACATGGCTCAGATTCGTGATATCCCATTACAAAATTGGACTACCTTAGACTCTTTATCTTTCTCCATAAATGTAAACAAATCAACACAATGTAAGGTTCATAAGGCTGGAGCCATACGTTGACATTCAAATGCTATAAAGTCTTCTTTAAAGAAAGCAAATAAAAGGTCTCAGCTGCAATATTACATTTCGATGCTTAATGAGAGTAGCCTACCTCATGATCCAAAATTTATGGGGATGTATAACATGATCCATATTGATGAGAAATGATTTTATATGACAAAAAATCAAAAAATTACTACATGTTACCAGATGAATAGGACCCAATATGCACTTATCAAAGCAAAAACTTCATCTTAAAATTCATGTTTTTAGTTGTAGTAGCTCGTCCAAGATTTGATGAATAAGGAAATTGGTGTTTTTCTGGAAAAATTGGTGTTTTTCCTCTTGTAACACAAGAGCCGACGAGGAGTAGTGTTAATAAAGTAATCGGCACACTAGTGACAAAATCGATAACTTCAGTGAATAGAGAAGTTATAAAAGCTTACTTAATTGAGAAGGTTATCCTTGCCATCAAAGTGAAATGGTCAGGAGAGGATTTAATGAATCTAATTTTTATTTAACAAGATAATGCAAGAGCACTTATTGATGAAATGATGAAGAATTCCATCGAGTAGCTATGTAAAACAATTTTAATATTTGCTTGATGTGTCAATGTCCAAGCTCTCCATATTTGAATGCTCTTGATCTTGAATTTTTTTAGAGTCATTCAATCTTTACAGTACAAAGTGTCTCCAGAAAAATGTGGATGAACTTGTCAGTATTGTCATAAATTCATTTGATGGTTTTCCTGCTGTGAAGTCTAATCGAGTATTTTTAACTTTGCAATTGTGCATGACAGAAATTATGAAAGAAAAAAGTTCACATAAGTATAAAATTCCATATGTTAAGAAAATAACATTGGAAAGAAAAGGCCGACTTCCAACTCAACTGAAATGTGATGGTGCATTAGCACAAGAAGTTCTCAATTATTTAAATTATCTTTATTCAAAAAGTTTCTAGTTATTCCTGGTTTAGTTTTTTTTTTAGTTTATATTTATGTGACTCAAATATTTGAATATGTTATGACTCATCAATGAACTAATTTGCTTATTCAGTATATTATCAATTATTTTAATTATATTTGTTCAAATAGATGCCAATTAATTGCATTTCTTAAGCATTTAGAATATGAGTTGTATGTGGTATAAGTTTCATTTTACTAAAAAAATCATATTATTTTTGTTTAATCTTAGAAATAAAATCTCAAGTGTTTAGACTATTTGTTTTGATATGGAATTATAGGCGTAATTCATTGAAACCTTTTTGTAAAGTGGTAGCTTTCAATTGTGATGCAAGTTTCATTAAAGGTATAATATGAATTTATTATAAGCTACAGGAGCTATTTTTGTGAATTCTTAAAATAGAGCTAAAGAAAATGACACTTTCATAACAAACACTCATTTATTGACATATGTTCTAATGTTTCATACAAATAAAAAAAAAAAAATCTTCCACTAGAATTCAGAATGTGATCACTCCACTTTTAGCCTTGAAAGTTCTTAGAATATCAGCCAGCCTTTTTTTATGGAATAATTCTTGAAAGAATGGCAAAAGACTAAAAAAAAAAAGATACATTTCATTTTGCAAAATAAAAATAGACAAATATTGTAAATCAAAAATTACAAAATAATGCACAACACCTTGCAAAATTAGCAAGACCATTAATAACTAATTTAATCACATTATTTGTTTAGTGATAAAAAAATTCTCATGTATTGGTGCACAACATCATAATTTAATTCCTTCATTATCGCAAAACCGAAAGTTAGGGAAAAGGAGACTAGAGCCAATATCTTTTTAATTGGAAAGACAAAGAAATTTGTAAATGCTCACCTCAATAGTGTAGTAACATTACTACTTTGACATAATTGTAGGAAAGAAATTATATCCATAGGAGATACCTACATCCAATTTAAAGACATAGATGTATAATCTATTTTCCAATTAAGAATAATAGACAAGTAATAGACAATGTAGATGAGGATTAATGTTAATTAAAATTTAAAAAAAATGATCATTTGAAAATATAGCAACAGAAAAATAGGCTACTTCCAAATAAAACACGACAATTTATAGAACATAGTAGTAAAAGAATAGGCCTCATCCTATTAAAACGCAACAGCAGAAGAATATACCACGTCTGAGTAAAACACAAGAGAAAAATTTTAAAGATATATATATATATATATTTAGTCTAGCATGAGATAAACCTTGCATCTTAGCTACTTCATGGTCATTTTTCTAAAGATTCAACTACTCAATTTCTCTATTCATAACAGTTATTAAATCAGTAGAATGAAAAAGGAATCAAGGGAATTGGAACATTCACATTTAATATGGAAAACAAAGGAATATGTTGTAACTAAAACAAACAAATTTAACAAGAAATAATAATCCAAAAAATTAGAGCATAAATAACTTATCAATTCAAAAACAATAACTGAACAATAACCTGACAACAGAAATTAACAAAAATACTAAAGCTCTAAGATAGCAATTCCACATGAATAAAACATATTCTCCATTATGCTACTAAAGCTTTAAGATTTATCATTATTTAGCAGTAGAACATAGCAAGATAATTCTTGAGCATTTTCCTAATAACTTTTTGTAACTCATTATCTTCATGAGGTTGTCCTTCTTCTTCAAGAAACTTATTCAAATCAAAATCAAGATTAGCTTCAACATTCAAATCAAAATCTTGTATGACTTTCTTCTTTTCTAAGTTAATATTTCCATTGGCTTTGACATTCAAATAAAAATCTTTTTCCTTTTTCTACGTTCAGTTACAGGCTACTGATATGTTTATTTAAATTACACACTGCAAATCTATTTATAGTGATATTGCAATTAATAGATATTGGAAAAGGAAAAGAATACGAAAGGGTATTTTGAACCATACAAACTTGATCTCTTTATCTTTTTCTTGGGATAAATAAAAGAATAATTAATGAGAATAAAAGACTTTCAAATCTCAATAGACTTCCATTATAGACATAAGATAACATGATAAAACAAACAAGAAATTTTTTTAAAAAAAAGACCATTATAAAGAAATGAAAAGATTTCATCAGTAATCAAAGAAATTATGTAGGCGTGCCTAAGGAACACCTTCAATGTCATAGATACTCACACAACATGATCACAAAGATGAAAACCCAAACCACTAGACAAAATTAACAAATTCAAAAAGATGATTGATCAAGTTGGAATGGCTTATAGTGCGATTTGCTGAATTGATGATGTATAATTTGAATCTACTGTAAAAGGAATTGAAATTTGTATCAAATTTGAAAGAGAGTAAGTAAAGTGAAATTCGTTGATGCATTTTATCATTTTCTTTGATAACAGAGACGTAAAAAAATGTGGTGAAGAGGGTAAAATTGGAAAAAATGCAATAAATGTTCCATTGGAATCTTAAAACTTCAGATAATGTGAAACAAAAAAAAAATCTTCTAAAGCGACAGATATTGTGAAACGAAGGAAGTAACAATTAATGATGATGAGAAATAACTATAACAAAAAATGATGATGATAAATGAAAGAACATTAGAATGTGAGTGCATGAAACTAAGGATGCATAAATGTGATGAGTAAATATTGATGACTAATGGGTGTAATATTTGAATTGATTATATATGATTATGTGAAATCCCAATTCCTTCCTATTATGAAAATGTGAATAAATTGATTTTATAATGCTAAGTTAATATATTGATGTTTTTGTAATTGGCATGCAAAACAAGATAATATTGTATGATTTTTGTACTAATGTGAATTATCTAAACTATGTGAAAACTTCATACATTTGGAATTTAACTACTGATTAGTAGAAAATATCCTACATATACTAAAAACAAACACTTAAAGACAAAATTGTAAAAGTTAAGTCAATATTTCTTACTTTGTCTAAACCATTACTACACATTCTATACCTCTTCCTTTTTTTTTTAATTATCAAATATTTTATGTTGATTTGAATTACTGATAGAAAATATATTTTCATTTTATAAATGATATTCATTTATTCAATTACCTAAATGGCTTGTATACTCACCTAAAATGCTATTAATGGAGATATTTTTGTTATTTATTACTCTCACACTCTTAAAATCCTAAAACACTTATCTTTATCAATCACTTATATTATGAATGGATGAAGGGGAATTTAAGAGGAAGGGAGGAGAAATTAACTCATCTCGTTTGGGATTTATTTTTTAATTAAAATGGAAAGGGAAAGGACAATTCACCATCATTCTCCTTACATAAGTTGAAATTGATTACACTCCAAATTGGTGTAAAAAATTTCAACTCCTCATGGTGAAAGATAATTACCTTATATAGTCATTTGATAAAATATAATTCTCCTTCATTCCCTTTTACCCAAACAAAATAATCTCGTTTCTCCTTCATTCTCTTTACCAATTGAATTTTAATTTGTCAAACAAAACGAATTGCAATTTTTCTCTCCCCCTTTTCCCCCTTTAAATTAACTTCCTCACTTCATTCCCCTGCGTATTGTCAGCATTTCATGAAAGAAAAATTCTACAACCCTATCTTAAAAGCTCTTGGCCACCATAAGGAAATGAGAGAGGAGAACATTTGAAAAGTTTTCTTCATCTCTTCTTCACCTACCTTCTTCGACATTCTTCCTTTAATATCTTCAAGTCATAATGTCCTAAAAGGCTTCTTTTTCTCCTTTCTCCTCTCATGGGACATGCTTATTGGTATGAAAAATAAGAAAGTTCTTATTTTATTTAAATTAAGTCTTTCTCTTTAATTTATTGACTCAAAAAGTGTTTCAAGGTAAAACCTTAAACCATGTCCTCTTATTTCTTATTCTACTCCATTTTTCTTTGATTCCTAGCTTAGGGTATGAGAATTTATCATGAACATAAGTTATAGTTACTCTCTATGGTGTGTTTATGGCATGAAAATTTATAAAATAGGGTATTTAAAGTGATTTAAAATGTGATTATTGAGTATGAAACCTTAAGGGGACATTCTACCTTTCTAGTGTTTGGATGTAGAAATTGTTGTTGTAGCATAATTATATGTTAATGACTTATTTTAAGAGTTAAAAAATATCAATCATTAAATTTTGTTAATTGAAAATCCACTAATTTGGAAATTCCTTATGCAGAAAATCCAAGACAGATTGTATCAATAAGTTGGACCTAAATATGAGGAGGATATTGAAACAAAATTTTATAAAAGTTAAAAATGAAAATTGTAATTTTATGTCTTGAATACATTCTTATAAATAAATTTTACTATTCATTTATGATTTATGGCCATTTTAGTGAGATTGGTGTAGTCCACCCAATAATACAATATTTGTGACTTTAGGGCTTTATTTTATGACCTTAGACTCTAAATTAGAGTTTAACCAAAAAATATAAAATAATTCCTAGTATGTTAAAAAGTCATCAACAAAATATAAAATGATTCCTAGTATGTTAAAAAGTCATCAAAAAATATAAAATAAATCCTAGTATGTTAAAAATCATCTATACAATTTAACTATAATTGGATCAGTGGTTTGTGAGATATAACCTAAGAGATTTTCAAAACTTAGTCTGTCTCTACATTTGAGACATAACTGAATTCAAACCTTCATCGTGACTAATATACTTGGCCTATTAAGTTGCAATTTTAAGTTTCGAAAAGAATCAACTTGATTGTATACATATAACTTGAGATATGATGATTTTATCACAACATGCTCCTTAAAGAATTTTATGAGCATTTTCTTTAAAAGATTTCTTTAGAGTTTGTAAAAGAACATGTTGTATTATGAATACAAATTTAAGTGTTTGAGAAAAAATGGTCAATATCTAATCCTAAATCCTAAGGCATAGGTTTGGCCATTATAGGATAGTTGGTATCTTATATGCAATGAACTTCTTAAGAAAGTTTGATGAGCATGATTTAATGCTTTGATGTATGTAATGATGTTATATTATTTTGAATACCTATAAAGTGATATGTCGACAAGTTATCGTATGACTTATATTATGCATAACATTGGGGCAAGGGTATATATAGACAGTCTCTAGACATAGTTTTAAATAATTCAAGACTAAAATTTTATTGCTTGGTGGTATAGAGTTAAAGTGGTACAAGGCATGTGAAGAAGTAAATAGTTTACTTTTAGAAGTTAAGGTAAGTACACAAACCTTTCATGTGTTGTTTTTAACTTTGGAATTAAACCATGAATTTTCTTAAAACCTTTGAAAATTTGCTAGTAAACCCCTTTTCCATAAAATTTGCAAGTTGAGACCCTATTGATGTTAAACCATGTTTCACTTTTCATGACAAATTTTCAAATTCTGAAATGTTACAATTTTTGTTTTAAGTTAACAAGTTTATTATATTTATGAAACCATGATTTGTGAATCTATGAGATTTGTTATCTTCAAGTTATTGAGATCACTATTGATATTTTCTTCATGTCCATGTTATATAAGATGAAATCCCCTTATCAATGTGGGGTTAATTAATTGAACCTATGCCCATGGTAAGAGCCTTCGAGTAGGCTAAAGTACTCGACTCGATGGGTAGAGCGAGAGTACCCAACTCACCTAAAAGGGAAAGTATAAGCCATGGGGTTTGATCAACTTCATGCCTTTATAAGTTTGGGGTATGCATTTAGCCTAAGCCACCACCCCTATTTATAAGTATAGAAAGCAAAAGCTTCTAGATTAAGAAAGTTTAATGATTTTTGCTCATGTTTTTTATAATCTCCATGTTTCATATTATATTTACCTAAAAGACTCATAAATTATTTTATTAATTATTATACTCATTATGAACATCTATCTCACTTGTGTACCTTTGTTGTAATATAGTTTAAGGTCAAGATCCTTGAGCATCATTTCCTTTGCTTGGGATACTTTTTATATGCTATATGTTTTCTATATTTGCATAATCATGTATAGAAGGCTTGGGGGAGTTGTTGGAATTTATATGATGTATTGAATTTATTGTTGTGGTTTGTAGTACCTATTATTACTATTGTGGTTGTTACTATAACATTACGATTGTGGATTTATGCTATAGAATCTAAGTGACCCATCTAATTTTTTTATGTTTGTCAAGTATGTTTAATCAAACTTGCTTGCGATAATGATTGCTAGTTTAGATTTATAATCTAACCTGGGTTCGTTCGGTTTGGTTTATGCTCATGGGTTCTACGGTTTGGGATGATCTTATGTCTTCCTTAATTCTAGAATTGTCAACCATAATTTTAGGTCATGTAAAAGTTTATATCAAATCTTAGGTTAGTCTCGCATGAGGCCCAATAAATTACAAGGAAAATAGTACATAAGTGAAACTTTTAAGCATAGAAAAATTCCTTTCATGTCAATAGTTGTACATCTTGGTGAAAGATATGACGAATTCTTAGTATAGTAGAGTTCTATGATTTTGCATGTGCTTTTTATCATTTAAGTGATTGTTATTTTACATTTATATAATGAGAAGAATAGGATAATAATGATTGCACTAAAAATGCTTGTTAAAAAAAGAAATTCAGATGTACAAGAGGCATAAATTGAGATTTTGAAAAGAATTATCAAAGGTTAATAATAAGTATGACTATGAATGGCCCCATGACCCCACGATTAAAGCTACAACAATGCAGAAGGCTTGATAGAGAAAATAAGAACAATTGCAATAGCAAGAACAATGTTAAAATTATAATCGTGTTAATGAAATAATTTGTTTATATGATATATTGAATTTATTGTTATGGCCTGTTGTACCTATTATCACTATTATGGTTATTACTATGACTGTGGATTTATGCTAGTAACCATGATTCATCTTTTTTTTTTGTTGGTTAAGTAACTATATGGCCCATCTAAGTTTTTAAATTTGTCAAGTATTTTGTGATAATGGTTGTTGGTTTAGGCTTTTATTCTAGCGTTGATTTTTGATTTGGTTTATACCCATGGATTATACCGGTTAGGGTGACCTTATGTCTTCCTAGATTCTGGGATTGTTACACAATAATTTTGGGTCTCAATAATCGGAAGAAGTTTTTTTGTTAATTTTATAAGTTTGATTCATTGAGTAACAGTTCAGTAATGCCTACGTATCTTCTTCGAAAGGGATTTCAGAAGATCAATTTTACTTGTGGAAAGGTTTTAATAGAAAATGTAAAATTAATTAAAAGGGCAGTGTTGTCCTTAAAATCCAAATACGTGATGTGTCTATACGATTTGACATGTTTAGTCAACATTTATAGGCCAACTAACTGATTATTAAGTACTTCGGTCACCATACAATGGAAACACTGAATTAGTACTCTTTCAAAAAGTTGAGACACTAATTTTTTTTTAAAAAAAAATTGAGACACCATTTTAGTCAAAATTCAAAATTTGAGACACTAAAATTATATTTTTACTAGAATTTTATTAAGAATAAGGATAAACTACAGTTTGAAAACCAACTATAAATAATAAATATAATATTGTGGATATATAAAAAAAATTATTTTGACTTAGGTTTTATTTGACATAACTAGTTGAAAGTAAAAAAATTTAATTAGAAGTTGAAAATCTAATTATGAGTTGTTAATTTATGGTTGAAAACTGTTAAACTAGCAGATTGAATTAGAAGTATTTGACAATATTAACTTAAATATATAAAATAACATAAAATGATATATTTTGCTAATAAAATATAAAAAGATATTTTTAATAGATAAATAAATCTTTAGAACTTAGTCAGAGTAGTTTAAAAAAATAAGAGTTTATTTTTTTTAAAGCTCTTTCATTAAACACCTTTCTTAGATTAATAGAAATGTTTAAGTAAGGGTCTATTGGGACAAACTAATAGGGTCACCTAAAAGTTAGAGTATATTATAAATAAAAAGTAAAAAATTATCTTATAAAGCTCCTTAGAAGCTTTTTTCCTCCAAGCTTCTGTAAAGCTTATAAGCTAGCTTATCACTTTTTATTCTTAAAATGTTCTCATCTAGAAGTTAACTTATGTGCTTGCTGAGCAGAACTTAAGTCAATAATATAAAGTATATATTATCTTCGTTGCTAAACACATTCTTAAAGCACGTAAATTATTTAAGAAGTGATATTTATACCTAGTGGTGAACCAGATGTAATTAAGTATACCCTTTCAACTTTTTTAAATATCTATAATTATATATATCAAATTATAAGATTTTTCGTATTTGCACATACAAAGATCATAAACAATTAGGACATGTTAAAAAAAAGGGGCAATATTTTAAATATTATCCTCCAAAACAAAACCCTAACCTAGGGGTGAGCATTAGATTAACCAAACCGAACCAAATAAATCGAAAATTAAAATTCTTATATTTTTACAAATAAACCGAACCGAAATTGATTTTATAACTATGTAATATCTTAATAAATATTATACATATTATGTCTAAATATTATTATTTATAGAATTATTAAAGTATAAAATATAAATATAATACAAATATTAGTAATTTATTCTAATATTTTTAAAAAATTATAAATAACGTTAATTTTATTATATAAGAATACTAATTCGGTTTGGTTCGCTTTGAACCAAAATTTATTTGTCAAAACTGAACCGAACCGAAATAATTTCGATTTCTAAAATTCAAAACTAAATCAAACCGAATAACTGAACAAATTGAACCAGATTGATAATTTCAGGTTCGATTTTGCTCACACTACCCCAGCCCATTTATTTTTTCTCTTTTGAATTTCTTTTTAAATGAAGTTGTCGTTTGGTTGTTTCATAGGATTTATCTCTATGATTGAGTTGTCGTTTGATGACTACTCCTCGCAAGCGCTCGATGACTTGTCGTCCACAGGGGGAGATTCTACTCCTATATGATCTGTTATAACTATGACGTTTTATCTAAAATATGATTGGTCATCTCAGTCCAGCTAGGATTTTGGGGATATTCTCGTCCACTGCGAAAAAAAGAAAATTTCGTCTTCCATTTTTTATCTGAAGGCGTCGCCATTTGTTTCATAAAAACCCCTCCGTGCCTTCCTCTGAAGAAGTTCAATTTTCTCCTAATTAAACAGATCTAGGGTTTCTCTTTGCACTTGAGAGAAATGGATGCCTTGGACTCCGTCTTCGATCCACTCAGAGACTTCGCCAAGGACAGCGTACGCCTTGTTAAGAGGTGCCACAAGCCCGATCGCAAAGGTATTCATCTGCGTGTGATTGTTAATTTAATTAGATCTGTATAGAGTGAGTTATGAAATATAGAGAGACCTAACTTCTGGTTTTGTGATTTAGAATTCACAAAGGTTGCTTTCCGTACCGCAATCGGTTTTGTGGTGATGGGATTCGTCGGCTTCTTCGTGAAGTTGATCTTCATTCCGATTAACAACATCATTGTCGGTTCTACTTAGGTAATTATACCATTTTCTTTCAGATGTAGGGTTATGGTGATTATTTGCTAAATGGATTTGCAAAATGCGAATTATGTGATTTTAATTCTTATGAACAGTATCTATTGTGTGCGGTTATTTAGCAATTGTAAATTTGGATTTTGTGTCTGAATTTTGCTCAGATCAAATCAACCTTTATACACTGCTATTGGATTATTGGATCTGTTGAATAAGAATCATGAACCTATGGATAAAATTTGAAGCACAACAACTTCAATTCTGTATTCCTTTGAGATCTAATACCTGTTTAAAGATACATATATTTAAAACGATTTCCTGTTATGAGTGCCTTTGTTATATAAGATTTTATTGTCCATTTCACAGCAAGAATATTAGTTTCCTCTTTATGCTATTGACTTTACTTTGATGTGTGGATTCCTTTATTAGACAACAAGAATAGCTAGGGGATATAAGCATATATGGGCAATTTTTTTGTATATTGACTGATATTTATAATTTTGACCATGATTCATCTCTAGTTACATTTAGGCTACCTGCTTGGGGGGTGTTGGGGGGGGAAGTTCAGTCGGATGATGAGCGAATTTTGCATATTGTGTGTGGGTGAATGAGAGCAACATGCTGTATGACAATTCATGCTAAGTGTTGAAAACAACTGAACCTATGAAATATGTCTCTACAAAATTCATGCTAATTGTTGGAAACAACTGCATCCATGAAATATGTCTCTTAAATGGTCAGTGTGCCAATTTTTGTATTTTTGTGTCATCTATGATTTTTGTTTTGAGTTATATCTGCATCTGTGGCATGAATGATAACCATCTCCTACTCATGGTGACATGTGGTTGGTTTATCTTTTACTTATTAAATGATGCAGTAAGATCTACTGCATTTTTGTTCTGCCCTATATATGTTTTAATATCAATTGCATCTTCATGGAGCTGCAAAATGAAATTAGATATCATATTATCCATAATATTAATAAGTTGAAAAAAGAATGATTTTCTTCTCTTGCAATGGTTAATTTTTGAAGGGTGTATTATGTTTTAGCTGCATGTTACTTGACAGAGATCTTGGAATTGCATTGCCTAATTAGCTTAGACTGATTTGTTTTCATTTACAATGGCAGGCCCATGAATTATTGACATTTCTAAGATGAAAGCAGTTCAGTTCGACTGTCTCCAAACAGAAATGCGTAGCATTTAGTTTTCGTGTGTTCTTTTTTGATATGTAATGAATACTTGAGTAAAACAATGAAATTATGAATTAGACCCTTAGCTTTTTTCTCGCCATTTTTTTTGTTGGCTATGCTATTTTGTATTTTGTTTTCCCTCATAGTGATATTTACCAATTTTCTCCTTATTGTACTTGACACACTTAACTTGGTTCGAATCCCGCGATTTCCTCTCTTTCATCTTTGTCAGCTTGTAGATTTCCTTTTCGCATTCTTTTGTCCCCAACTTTTCATATATCTTATAATAAAATTGTGTTCTAGCTTGTCTCACTGTCTTCTTTATTTTTGTTTTTGCTTTTCTATATTACTCATACTCAACTCTACTTTCATAGTTTGACAATTTCTTGTACCATTCCCATTTACTCTTGATTGCTATTTAGACTGTATCGTTCCACCACCACCCCTCCTTCTTCAATGGAGTAAGTCCTTTAGTCTCTTTCAGGATCTTCTTGCCGACCTTTCGAAATTTTTCACTAATGGCTACCCACAAATCATTAGCTTCCATATGCGAACTCCAAGATCACATGTTGGACAGCTCATTTATGAATTACTCACGCTTTTCTCTTCTAAACTCCCACCACTTAATCCATTGAGTATAAGTATTAGATGACATCCTAACTTGTCATATCATCTTGAAGTCCAACACTAACAATCTACGTTGGATTGTTAAAATTTAATCATGAATGACTTTACAATCTTTATAAAAGGCTTTCTTAGACTTCCTTGATTTCTTAATTTAAATGATTAATTTTTTTTTTTTTTAAAATTAAGTTATTTTTCTGGAAAAAACATTAAAAACAGTTTTATAAAAGTATTTTTGAGCAAAATATAAAAAATTATGTCCGAAAATGCTTTTAGAGAGCACAACGCCGAATATTCAAAGTCTCGTACTCCAGTTAACTAGCAGAAAGGAAGAGGGTCAAGCGGGCAAGATGCACTTAGAAATACATGAAACGTGCAAAAATGTAGGATTATTTTAGATGGATAGGCGTATATTCAGAGTTTTCCAAGTAGTGGTTGATGACCATTGCACGTGAACATGTGAGTCACTGTGCTTATCTCAACTACAAAATACAAGCACAGAACTTGTTCCACGAAGCCTATTTAGTAATTTACAATCGTGTCAACGAAACCAATTAGAAATGGATATTAGTGGATACTGTATCATTTCTTCCTGAGAAACTAAATATGAATATTTTTGCACAAGATCATTTGATTTGTGTTAGGGCTAATACTATCTCATTTATATTTTTTTCTTTATTGAAAATGGGAAACTTTTGCAACAAAGGACTATTTATATTTAGCATTTTTTTTGAAACTATTTATATTTAGTATTTGATATATAAAAACTTCATTCAATCTAATTAGATTATGTTAATTTATATTTTAAATAAATTATATATTAAGTTAATGGGAATTAAATTAGAACCTTTTATTTTTTTCTCATAACATCCGGTTTAGATAATTCAAATATTTTACCTCAACAAACAGTTATTTCCCAATCACAAATCTTCCTTAAAGTATGTAAATAAATGAAAAATTATTATTTAATTATTAAGTTATTGACAAATTTATTACTTAATCTTCTGATTATGAAAAACGATATGACGAGTCTCTACAGTTTATCTTCATTCAACTATTTAATTATTCTGTCTAATTTTTAGATTATACTCTAGAATATTCCATTAAAATAATTAAAATTTTAAAAAATTATCTTTTTTTCCTTAAACACACTTCCTTCACTCTTTCTCTATCACTGAAACCACTTTAAACTTTATAACTCTTTTGTTTCAGATTTTTATTAATAGATGAAAATTAAAATTAATAGGAAAAATTCTTCCACTAAAATTTAACAAATAAAATTCATTTTTTTTTTTAAATTTGTCAATCTCCACCAATGTTTTCATTTATATTTATATTAGAATTTCATCTCTCTCTAACTTATCCGTCTCTTTTGTTTTTCTAAACCATCAATCCATTATCCATCAAAGAAATCATTTCACAAAATTCAAACATGCAAGCAGTCTCTTTTTTTTTCCCTTTTCTTTCTTAATTAAATTTCTCTAACTATCAATTTTCAGATATTGAATTTACTTGGGATATCATTCTTTGTAAAAATAGAAAAATGATTTCTCTAACTATGAGAATTTATTCAGGATGATGAAACCTTTAATATGTGAGTGAGTTCATAATTTTCCAAATTTCTTTTTTCATTTTGATAGTGTTAACAACGGTGCTAATGGAGGTTGAAAGGTTGTCACCGACGTTTGGATTTGATGAAGCAGTCGGGTTTTGTTTCAAATCGCAGAAATGGAAGTCGGGCAGCGAGATTTGAAGTTTAGTTGGATCTGTAGGTGGAATTCTATTCACTGGAAACAATATTGATTCAACTTTGGGAATCTTTACCCATCTACACTCATTTGCTTCAATTCATCTCATTTTAAAACCTAAGAGCATAAAAATTTCAGATCTAAGTTCTCTGGGCTTTAAAATTTGAAAATTAATATGGATTTCAAAACTTGAAATTGTTTCTTTGATTTTTTTGAATTTGATTTATATTAATTGATTTTTTTTTGCCATTTTGCTATTGAGTTTGGATTTTTATTTTGATTTGTGTTAAATGAATCAATACCGACAAGCACCATGATTTTTTCATTCAAAATTTTGGAAATTGAAACACCGAGTTTCAAAGAGAGAGGAAAAAATGAGATTTTTTTTTAAAATTTTTATTTTCTTTCAAACTTATTATAAGTTAATTAGAGAGAGAGAGAGAGGAAAGAGAAATAAAGGCAAAGTATGGATTTTTTCTTTTAAGATCAAAGGCAAAGTATGAATAATGAAATTGAAAAGTATATGCTTTCTTAAGTTTAATTGGAGAGAAATAAAAGATAAATTGAAATTGACGGTATAAAATTGAAAATTTAATGATAAATAAATGGTATTTTGGTCTTTTAAAGTAATTTAATGACAAATTTTGACGAAATGACTAAATAATTGGACGGAGCTAAATCATAGGAATTTATTGTGTCATTTTTCATAATCGGATAACTAAATAGTGAATTTGATCATATTCTAAGAATTAAATAGTAATTTACTCATAAATAAAAGTAAACCAAATATCAAAATTTTGAAATTTTTTATATAATAAGATAGTGTTTGATTTGACATAATATAACATAATACAATATAATCAAATATATTTCGAATGTAAATTTACAATTAAAATATATTTGATTATATTAGATTGAAATTTTATTACGTACAATCAAACATTACCTAAAAAAGTCTAGATTACAAATTACATACGAGTCGCCATTCTCATTATAAATATTATAAAAGCGAAATATCACCTGCCGTGAAGAAAAAGACTCGTCGAGATTTTTCGTATAAAATGCCAAAGTTACAATATCCCGTACAAAATACAGATATTTGTTTTTTCATTTTCCAATATGTAATTCACTGGAAAGGGAAATAACTAACTATTGAAAAATTTTTTACCAAATAAATGAAAAGGAGTTATATATAGGCAATTGCAGGTTGGTACTTCAAATTTAAAGGATTCTAAGCCACGTATTTTAACTCGCTCCCGCTACAGTGCACAACCTGTAAACGACTTGTTTTGCTGAGAGTCATGGCGGCGGCTACCTCTACAGCCACCACCATCTCTAAACCCCCGCCTCCTCCTTTCTCCTCCAGATCGTCAATCTCCATTTCCAGATTTAACCTCCCATTTTCTCTCAACCCTCAAAAGTCCATTCTCCAACGCTCTCTCCACATCTCCAACTCTGTTTCAAATCCACTACTGCTTCCCCCTCTTCCCCTCCCATCACTGAAGCTTCTCCTCGCAGATTCGCTCCTGACGAGCCTCGAAAAGGTGCTGACATTCTGGTCGAAGCTCTCGAGCGACAAGGAGTTACAGATGTGTTTGCTTATCCCGGCGGCGCGTCCACGGAGATTCATCAAGCCCTAACTCACTCTCCAATTATTCGTAATGTTCTTCCTCGTCATGAGCAAGGTGGCATCTTTGCAGCTGAAGGGTACGCCCGTGCTTCTGGCAAGCCTGGTGTCTGCATCGCTACTTCTGGACCTGGTGCCACTAATCTTGTCAGTGGCTTAGCTGACGCCCTCCTTGACAGTGTTCCCATTGTGGCTATCACTGGTCAAGTCCCTCGCTGGATGATCGGAACTGACGCGTTCCAGGAAACTCCGATTGTTGAGGTAACTCGTTCAATTACCAAACACAATTACCTGGTTCTTGATGTTGATGATATTCCTAGAATTGTAAGTGAAGCTTTCTATTTAGCCACCTCTGGACGTCCTGGTCCTGTGCTCATTGATGTACCTAAAGATATACAACAGCAATTAGCTGTTCCCAATTGGAACACACCTATTAAATTGCCTGGTTATTTATCAAGGTTGCCTAAAGAGCCTACTGAATCATATTTTGAGCAGATTGTTAGGTTAATTTACGAGTCAAAGAAACCAGTGTTGTATGTGGGAGGAGGGTGTTTGAACTCAAGTGAGGAGTTGAGGAAGTTTGTGGAATTAACAGGGATACCAGTGGCTAGTACTTTGATGGGGCTCGGGGCATTCCCTGTTGGCCATGATTTATCATTGCAAATGCTTGGAATGCATGGAACTGTTTATGCTAACTATTCCGTGGATAAAAGTGACTTATTACTTGCTTTTGGAGTGAGATTTGATGATCGTGTTACTGGAAAGCTAGAGGCTTTTGCAAGCAGAGCTAAGATTGTTCACATTGATATTGATTCTGCTGAGATTGGAAAGAATAAGCAGCCCCATGTGTCTGTTTGTGCAGATGTCAAGGTGGCCTTACAAGGGATGAACAGTATTTTGGAGAGCAGAAGTGCTAAGAGTAAGCTAGATTTTAGTTCATGGAGAGAGGAGTTGAATGAGCAAAAAGTCAAATATCCGTTGAGTTTTATTTAATTAGGATGGTTGGGAAAACTCATTCAACTTCGTTTAAGTTTGGCACTAGTGACTGGAATAAGTCAAATCAACCTTATTTAGGAAAATCGTTGTACTAGTGAATTGCCAACTACTTGGCCCTGATAAAGGCACACCAAACGCCAAACACAGCCTGAGAAAGAAGCAGATTGCAATTGTCTTTGGAATTAACTAACCCTACCTTTGCAAGCGAGCATTTTTTAAATGTAATTAATTCTAAAATTATAAGAAAAAAAATTTATTTAATTAGTATTTTATCTATTCAAAATTATTTCATATTACAATTTATTTATTTTTGTTGTTTTATAGACATGCATTTTATGTTAAAAATATCATATTAAATCGTTATTTAAAATGTATTTTTTTATCTTTAATGGGGTTACAATATCAATCGAGATATAAGACATATTTTGTAATAATAATTTACTGTTTTTTTTTTCTAACTTTCTACTGCACCACATGTATTTTTCCTTGAATTAAAAAAATCTTTTAAAATTTTTTACACTGCTCCAATTCCAAAACATGTGTTAATGTTAACTTAGAATTATAACTTTTTTGAGTCGAGTTTGTCTAATTAATAACAACCTCTCCAAGCTAGTGAGAAGGTTTACAATAATTAATGAGGAAAATATAAAATGTGCTTTTAGTACATATAATAACATTATTAAATATATTTTGAAAATATAAAATGTGTACTTAAAAAATTTATAAATTCATTTTCATATTTTTAAATGTATGTTTTTACATTTGTATTTAATAACTTTTAAATATGTGCCTAAGGGAACATATTAGCTAAGCCAAATTATGAAACAAAATCTCCAATAGCATAAAGTCCAAGAATTCTATTAATTATAAAATTATCAAAGCACTTTAATAAGAGATCTTTAAATTTAATAATTAAAACTGTAGGCAAAATATGATCGTCACAATTCTCACCAACATTTTAAATAGCATGTATCAAAATTAAATTGTCAATTCCAACCTCTTCTTACACCTTGCCTTTTAGCCAATTCGATTTTTAGCAAAGGAGCTTTAGCTTCATGAAAGTCATTAAAGTTGATGTAATTTTACTTTTAATTAATAAATAAAATTATACTAAAATTATTTAAATAAATAGAAAATAAGAAATGTTAAAATCAATTAAAGTTGTAATAAGATATTAAATTTAGTTGTGAATTATGATGTTATTTTTTTTTAAAACAATTATGATGTTATTTCAGGTATATAAATTTATAGACATTTTGTATTTTAAACACGGTAATTTTCTTAATACATTAACACAGCATTTAATAAGTAAAACTAATGAAATAATAAACTTAAAAATTAAACATTCTTATAATTTGTATTATTATTCAATCATCGAATTTTATAAAGTATTAATGCAAAATTAAAACATCAAGACATATAATTTTTCTTAAGTATATTATCCCAATGCTTATTTGCATCTTAACATCTAGAAGACATTATCAAATTGCACCACCTTAAATTTGAATAACTCGTAGCTAAAAGTTACTGTTAAAGTCAAAATTTATCCACTCCAAAGCCCCTTAAGTGTCTTGAAAGGGATCTCTATAAAAAAATTGAGTATTGAGGACCATGTGACTGATAAAAAAAAAATAAATTTTACATTTGAAAAAGGCCAATGCTGAATTTCTAATCTCTGTCCCCTCAAGCTATAGAGACAACAATATTCCATAATTCAACAATCATACCTGTTGACAGAAATAATTTGATTTCTGTTAAGTCATTTGCATTCATGATCTCAAGAACTTGTCAAATTCCAGGAGATCACAAAGAAAAAACAAAAAAAATAAATATGGTGTTAGTTGGCATCCCAATTTCAAACTTTAGGCAAACAAATCAGAATTAAATCATTTCTAATCTTAAACATATAATTAAAGCATTACAAAATAATTAACTTCAACATCAAGTGCAATTATAATCTAGAGAAGCTAAAGCATTACGAATTAACTACTTTCACCATCAAATGCAAGTCAATTATAGTAGAAACCTTTAACATTCCAAAGTATGACTGAAGATTGCAGCATTAAAAATAAAGAAAACAGCAAAGAAACCAAAAAACAAAAAATATCAAAGTCTAATCCAAATCTATTCTTGAACTTTAACAAACATGATTGAAAAAATGAAATTCACCAATAATGGCAATGAAAGTGGTATAGTGAAAATGGTATCCTATAAGCAAGTAATTCCTGCCAAATAAATCTAATTGGATTAAAAAATTATTCCACATATACATCTTCATTAATTTAAAAAAATTTTATACACAGAAGAACTCAACAAACAGAGAAAGAACAATCTGTCTATGTTAAAGGAAAGAAACCTGAAAAATGCTTTTGAACGAACATCATTCATCTCGATGCTTTTGAAACTGTTGATGACTTAACCAAGTTGGGTTCTAAAATGTCAAAGTTCAATTCATTGGCATCTTGATCATGTTTGTTTGCTGCAAAAAACAAAAAAAATCATAAGTTGTAATAAATGTCTTGAAAAGTTAATGACTTTTGATGCGGATGAAGTAGCGGAGGCCCAATTCAGCGTTTAGGTCCGTTGTCAATTTTGCGGCCAAGGTTTGAAGTGTCGGATTGTGATGATTTTTGTGAGGTTTCTTATCGGAAACGGGCCTGCCAGTCAAAGTCACGGGTCCGTCGGATTTCGGCCAAATTCCATCGTTTCGGCTTCCAAATTAGTGTTTTTCGGTTTTTGCTTCTTCGGCAAGTAATGTTTTTTTGGGTTTTCTTTATGTTTCATTTGTTGTTTAGGATTGGGATTATTTCTACTATAAATATGTGTTATTAGGGATCTTTTAAAACAAATTAGACTTAATTCAGAGATACTTCAATTTTCAGCCTTTTTATACGTCTGTGTGATTTTCTTTACACTCTTCCCTGCGTCAGGTGGTATCGGAGCATGGCGACTGGTGGAGATGTTGTTGGTCTCCCTGACGGTGCTCAGGAGACCGGTGCCCCTACGGGTACAACGTTGCAACGTATGGAGCAACGTCTACAGGAACACTTGGGCCACGAAATCGATCGCAGATTCCGTCGCTTTGAGG
>CAOJBK013118070.1:0-16696 GCA_948294925.1 Codiaeum variegatum
CGTCACTAATCCGTCACAAAAAATTTAGCGACGACTGTTATTGTGACGGTAATATTCCGTCACTAATCCGTCACTATGTGGTTTAGTGACGGATTAGTGACGGAAAATTCCGTCACTATATGACTGTTTTTTGGTAGTGTACTTAAAACTTCATCCAAAATTAATAATTAGCAAACTAAATTTTGTTTTAATTCTAGCTAAGAAAAAGATAAATAGTTAAAGATTCAAAATTCTAGTTTTGCATACCTTAAAAAAATACATAAATAATGTTTATGAATCTTGAAATTAATGTAAAATATTGAAAGGAAATGAAAAAAAAATACAATTTTAATCTCCAAATGTGTAAAAAATATACATTTTAATTTATATACTGGATTAACAAGTCAATTAGGTCATTGGATCGATTCAATGGTTTGGGTTCAATATTTGTGCCTAATATAATTAAAAGTAGGGTTTTTTTTAAATAATGTAAATAACTCAATAAATTTTGCAATCTTAGGTCATATTCACTTCACTTGATATTTGCTTAAATGAAATTATTTTTCTGATTAAAACTGATTTTTACTAAATTTATTTTTGTTTAACTGATTTTTACTAATTAAAACTAATTTTTACTAATTAAAATTAATTTTAAGATTTTTTTAGATTTATTTTTACTGATTTTTGTT
This sequence comes from Codiaeum variegatum, assembly GCA_948294925.1. NCBI lineage: Eukaryota > Viridiplantae > Streptophyta > Magnoliopsida > Malpighiales > Euphorbiaceae > Codiaeum > Codiaeum variegatum. Next base: position 669 of record CAOJBK013118070.1, read on the forward strand.
TATCAGAACTATTTTTTATTAAATTTATTTTTACTGATTCAAACTTATTTTTAATAATTTTCTTTTTTAAAGATAAAGAGAACATGGCTTTAGATAAAATCAATATACGAGACTAAATAATTCACATAAAATTTGTTCAAATTTATTTTTTTACTTTTTTAATGTAAAATTACGGTTAATTGCAATGTTATCTTTAAACTTAAGGCCTTATTTTCTAAACTTATTTTTGTCATAGCATAGATTTTTACTTTTTTTTTTGTCTCATTAATTGATCAAGTAGCAGATTTTTTTATTAAAAAAAGTTACATAAATGCATTTTTAAAAAATTTTTATTTTGATTTTTAAGAGAATTTAAATTTTTATTATTTTAAAAGAATTCTAATTTTTATTTTTTGGGTAACAAAATAATAGCAATCAACATCATTCGTCAATTAACTCACCAACTAGGTTGGGTCTCAATCAAGTCTCTAAGAGAATAAAGAAAGAAATTGTTTATCACTATCTTTCAATTTAGTAACACAAACATCAACTAGGTAGATAGCCCATTCTGTCTCTGCAAAATGAACTCCAATAATTAATCTTTCAAATGCACAATCTTCCTCAAATACTATGATGCTGTTACGGGAACCTTCTACTCTTGAACAGACCTTCCCCTTAAGTAAACTCCATTTATCTACCTTGCACATAAATTGTCAGCTTTCAAAACCATATCCCAGAGAAACTTTCCAATAGCAACCATATTCCAGATTCTAGCATTTTTAACACTAAGACCACCATTTTTTTTGGTTTACATACCTTGTCCTATCCCATAAAATTAATTTTCCTTTTATCAACAATATGTCCCAATAGAAACCTTTGACAGACCTGCTCAACTGTTTTAGTTACACACTTTGGTAACAAAAATATAGAACTCCAATACCCATGACTTGTAATTAATACTTAATTCACCAAATGCAATCTGCCAGACAAAGAAATGTTCTTAGTGGCCTACATTTTGATTCTTCTTGTTATCTTATCAACAATCAATTCACAAGTATAGTTGTGACTTACTTGCATTAGCAAACAGACCTGAAATGTTAGAGAAATTGTTAAAAGTATCCATCAACAACTTCACTGATTCCATATTCCCTTTATAAAGCCAAATCTTATCATCAACAAAACATAAGTTTGTCAGCTTTGCATTTTTGCGCTAGGGATGAATTATGAATTGTCTATTCTCAGTCATAACCCTCGATGCTCTTATGAGATATTCCATTGCCAAAATAAATAGCAAAAGGGGGTCCCTGTGTCTGATCCCTTTCCCATCTTTAAAATTTCCACACTGCTCATTTTTTTTATGTTTAGAACATAAGCCACTGATATCATACAAGTAAGAACCCAACCTCTGAACTTTGCAAGGAAACCATAAAATTCCAAAATTTCCTCCATGAAAACCCTAGTCTACAAAATTACAAGCTTTCTTGATGTCAATTTTAATAGGATATCTAGGAGAGACTTGTTTTCTTTTATATAATTATGGTGCATCTTGTAGAATGAGAATATTGTGAATAATATATCTGATTGCCACAAAAGCTCCTTGATTTTCTGCCACTAACCAAGGTAATACTTCTTTAAATATCTTACACTGTAGCTTAGAGATGATCTTATACAGTGTTTGATGTGTGGTGTGTTTCCACGTAGTTGGAGAGTGACTTCTTAGGTTTGATTAGAGCTACCTGCAAAAGGAAACAATGATTAGGGGTGGCCGGACGTGTGTCCGGCGTAAACACTCCGACGATCAAGTCAGAATCTCTGTGAAGAGAGAACAACTCTCAAAGATGGAAGATATGGATTTTTTGCCTTAGAGTGGACTTACCTGTGTGAGGCTTAAGATGTTATATTTATAGGGTAAAATCCCTTTTAATGGGACATGTGTCCGCTTTAGATGAGTTATAGAGTACCCATGGATGGGATTGGTGACGTGACCACTAAGTGGTTTCAGGGCTTTATGGACACCTTTTTCTGACGACCTTCGAACCCCGAAGGCTAATGAGACAAACTTGTTGAAGGTCGGGGGTTCGGCAGGGACCAAGGTGTCAAGGGGTTCGAGCGAACTTCAATAATTAGTTGGGGTTGAACTTGACTGATGTTGAGTAGTTTCAGTAGTTCCCCTTAAGCGTTAGCACTCAGAGGTTTCAAAGCTCAAAGAGTGCTTTAGTAGGGTTCACTAGGCTCGAAATTGATTGCCTTCGTTTGGACGGCAAATTTGAATTTTGAATTTCAAATGGAGGAGACATGAGGGTTCACATGGCATTTGGACTGATCGGACGCGACGTTTCATTGCTTTATACGCAACCTTTTGTCAAACTCGGACGAGACCGTTGCGCTTCTCCATGCAACGGCGCCTCTGTTGCAGCCTATCATTTTCTCCCATGTGGTAGTGCACTAAATGGAGTCATAATGAGCCTTTAAGAGTTATAATGATCATTAAAGCTGGCGACAGTTACAGTGCGCCAGCTGTCTGCCTTGAGTCGTTACTCTGTACTTTAATGCTCTCAGATGCCTATATAAATCCATTTCCTCCAGTTTCCTTCACTTTTTGTTCTCTAAATTTTTTCTGCTTCTCTTTGCTTTCTTAGACTTCTACTTATCTTCTTCATGTTTGTTTGCAATGGCCCCACCACAGAAACAATCCAAGAAACATTTCCTCGAGGTGGAAAAGCCTCAGAAACAAAGTAAGGCCAATGATACCATAACTTATCTAAATAACACGATGAGGCCACACATGAAGGACCCTTGGTATATCCCAATGCAAGGGCCATATTAAAGGAGGTGGTCAAGTCGGTTGTGGATGCCTTCCCAAAAGTGAACCATTCCCTTTACCCTATGATAACAAGACCTTCCTGCCCATCCAATGCTTCAAGACGGGGTTGCTTAGGATCCAGAACTTTGAAGAAAACATGGCTGCGGTGGCTTTAAGGAACTTGAATGTTGAAGTGTGTCGATATCGCTACTTGAAGAACTTCACTGCTAGGATGGAGGATCTAGAGTCTTCTTCTGAGGGTGACATATGCGCTCTTGTCTTTATTTCAGCCAAAGGTGGAGAAGAGGTGGCTGATCCTTATGGATGGGATGCTGAGGTAGCAATGGATTCTTTGGAGGAGTCCCTTGATTCACTGTTAGTCTAGAAGAAGGGGTCCAGAATTGTCGTCTAGCCCATGGAGGCGAGGCCTAAAGGGAAGAAGTTAAAGTGCTCCATCGAGTGTCTCAACAGGGTGAGGAAACTCAGCTCCACCGAATGCCTAAAGAGGGTGAGGAATCTCCACTCCGTAGGGTTCCTAGAGAGGGTGAGGAAGCTATGATCCCATTGGAGGAAGGCCCTTTCCGGTTGGGGCGACCAAGGAGATATCCCCTCAACATTTAGAGTGGGGTAGTGGACGGACTCATTGACAATGATGCTGCCCTAGCCTAGGTCCATGACCAAGTGATGGACTTCCTAGAGGAGACAGCTTCCAGCCTTCGGTCATTCCACAAGTTGACAAGTCAGTACTATCAACATGTCCACATGGTGAAGGATGGGTCCTTACTGGTGCCATAGTACAAGAATTTCTTGAAGCTTCACCCTTCGGAGGCTTTCAAGAGTTTGGTACAATGGAGTGCCCTCTCCTCAGGGGATATATCAAAGGCAGTTAAGGCTGCGAAGGCTTTGGCAAAGTCACTAGCCTAAATTCCACTCCCTCCTTCATCAGTTCAGGTTCTGTCACCTGAGCTCTCTTTGTCGGCTCAGGTTCTGCCACCTGGACCTTCTTCGTCAGTTTAGGTTCTGCCACCTGAACCCTCTTTTAAGCCACTCTCTTGAGGCAAGTGTTGTATTTCATGCCTTTTCTTTTCTTTACTTTGTATTGACTTTATTCTATCATCATGTGTAGGGGATCATACAACTGGTCTGACTGGCAAAGCTGAAATAAGTGCCTAATGTACATCTGTCCTCCCCGAGTTGTAGGAGCATTGGAATCTCTTTTAAGATAGTCACAACCATTGGGGGCTATCTAATAAGTAAGTGAGGTACATGAGGTGAATCCACCAATGGCCCTGACCCTCATTGAAGATGAGCCTAATCTGGGGGGCCTTGCTGAGGATGCTAAAGACCTGCCTGATGCACCTGTGGAAGGTGAAAGGGGCATCGATGTTGGGATGCAGACTGAGGCCCCTGAGGTGGAGGGGAGGGTTATATTGATGTTTGTGGCGAGACCTTCTCCATCCCCTCTACCTATGGAGGAAACTTATATGTTGACCTTCCCTAGGATCTTCCTACTGAGGATGGGTCCTCAGGTCTTCCTAGCCTGGTTATCTCTAGAAGCTAGGCTCTCTATGCACTAAAGGTATTATGTTCTTTTTAAAGCTCCTTCTCTTCTCTTTTATCTTTTATCTTTTTACTAACTATTTCTCCTTTCATCTGTAAGAGGTGGCAGTTCATCTTGATGGACTGCTACATGACTTGAAGGCTAGTAGGGCTTCGAATAAAGCATTGGAAAGGCAAGTGGCCATGCTTCAAAGGGTCCTCGAGGAAAAGGACGAGGCCTTAGTGGTTGATAAGAAGGTCTCGGAATCTCAAGTTGTGGAGCTTAAAGCTCATGCTATGGAGCTTGACTCTTTCTAGAAGAAAAATGAAGAGTTAAATGCTGCCAATGAGTACCTAAGGCAGAGAGCTGAATTCCTAGAGGTTATGAACACCGAGCTTGAAGAAAGCTTCGAGAATACATCTACTAAAGCTCGTAATTCAAGTGAAGTAGCTGATATATATATATGTGTGTGTGTGTGTGTGTGTGTGTAAAGAGGCTAGAAGCCTTAGTGGAGAAACTGCCTAGGCTGATGAAGGAGGAAGTTTGCAAGTTTGCAGAATCCCATTTCTTCAAAGGATGGCATAGCATCGAGATAGTCCAAAGGGGTGTTGAATGGTATGATCGAGGCCTGACCTCTGTGCTTGAAAATTTTCCAGAAGCAAGGGCTTACTTCAACCCCCTGGTCGTAGAAGGGAATGTGCCAGACATCCAACTTTCTAAGTACATTGATAATATGGATGCTCTGGATCTCACTTTCTTAGAGTGGATACCTTCTATTCATGAGAAGTCAAAGGAACCTCGACCAACGTCTCCTGTCCGTCCCTATAATGAAGATTAGCTGCCTATCAGCACTTTGCTTCGACTCTAACATCAAGAAGCTACCACTTCCCAAGTCCCTCATTCATAGGGCTTTTTAACACTTACAATTGTGTTTGTATCATTGTAATTATAGTATTTACTTTGTAGCATGTACTTTGTAAAGTTTTCATAATCATTCTTGTATTCAAATTCATTATAAGATCTCTTATAATGATCATTCTTTTACAATACAATTAATCATTCTTTCATATTCATAGTGTATTTATGTTCTTTATTCTTTGATTGAATGGTTCCTTAGCCTTCGATTTTATCCTCAATTAAACCATGCCTTAAGCTCTGTTTACTATTGTAGCTTTGTTTGGCAGGACCTCATCTAAAAATTTCCTTTTGCCCTTTAAGTAATGTTTATCTTGGTTCTTTTAGTATTGCTTTCCAGTCAGGTTGGACTTAGGTGCCCCTCTTGGAGGGTCTTTTATCAGTTAAGGCTGGTCTTAAGTGCCCCTCTTGGAGGGTCTTTTGCTAATCAAGGCTGGACTTAAGTGCCCCCCTTAGAGGGTCTTTTGCCAGTCGAGGCTGGACTTAGGTGCCCCTTTGAAGGGTCGTTTACTAGTCAAGGCTGCACTTAGGTGCCCCCTTTGGAGGGTCTTTTACCAGTAAAGGCTAGTCTTAAGTGCCCCCCTTATAAGGTCTTTTGCCAGTCAAGGCTGGACTTAAGTGCCCCCTTGGAGGGTCTTGTACTAGTCAAGGCTGGTCTTAAGTGCTCCCCTTGAAGGGTCTTTTGCCAGTCAAGGCTGGTGTTAAGTGCTCCCCTTGGAGGGTCTTTTGCCAGTCAAGGATGGACTTAGGTGGCCCCCTTAGAGGGTCTTTTGTCAGTCAAGGCTGGTCTTAAGTGCCCCTCTTGGAGGGTCTTTTGCCAGTCAAGGCTGGACTTAAGTGCCCCCTTGGAGGGTCTTTTGCCAGTCAAGGCTGGACATAGGTGCCCCCTTTAGAGGGTCTTTTGCCAGTCAAGGCTAGTCTTAGGCTTCTTCATCTTCCTAGGTTGTTCGTGTTAATCTTGATTGCCTTGGGTTCGACATTGATCTTGGCTCTTTAAAGTCTAGTGTCCCTATGGCTTCTTAGGGTCTCGTGCGACCTCTAGCTTCTTGTTTCCTTTAGCGCTTTGAGGTTTGATGTCCGCCTCCTGTCTCCTTAGCCCTTAAGTACTCCCTGGTTTTCTTGAAGCTTTGGTATTGTGTTTGCACCATACCCCTCTTGGAGGGTTTTTTACCAGTTAAGCTAGGCTTGGTGCCCCCATTAGTGGGTCTTTTGCTAGTCAAGCTGGGCTTAGTGCCTCATCTCTAGAGGTCTTAATGCACCCTCTCCCCTCTCTCCGGAGGGTTTTTCACCAGTTAAGTTGGGTTTAGTGCCTCATCTCTAGAGGTCTTAGTGCCCCCTTAGAGGGTCTTTCACCATTTAAGCTTTGCAATGTAGTCAAAGGAATGCCTTTTCATTTCTGTAGAGCTTCCTTTGCTCGAGGCTCTTCTATTTATGTGAACTTCAAGTATTTTCTATTGAATCTGGCTATGAAATCCCTTAATAACTCATTCGAACTCTGCTCTATCTATTCTAGGGCTCGGGTTGGTGTAGGTATTGGGATACTGGCAGAGAATCTTTTCACAGATGCTCCCGTCAGGCAAATTGTCATACCATTCACAGATGCCCCTTCAACGTGCTTCAGAATGCTCTACACAACGCCTCATCTCTGGTGGTATGCAACTCCATTAGGTGCTTATTCTCCAAGATGTGTGCTTTAGGGTCCTGACTGCCATCATATTTATCCATCTAAGGTTGTTGAAATTTTCTTGGCATCTGATACTCATCAATGGCTCTAATGAATGGAGACCTCAAATTGAGGGTGAAGCTTTTCCTTTGGTCAGGTTTAGCTCCTGTCATCTCTTCTACATACTTCCTCACTTCTTCTCTTAGCACGACTCGCGACCCATGATGGCTCGAAGCCTCTTAATCACCTCCATTGTGAGGCTCGTGTCTGTGGGTGTGCCTTTTCTGCTCTCCGAACCCCTATGAGAATGGCTTCTTTTGTCATCTTCACCCTTGCTTCGCCTAGTCTTGCCAGCTGTGGGTCAATCCATGTCTTCTTTATTATCCCCTTCAAACCTTCTGCTCTCCTCCTCCCTTTTCTCCTTTCTGACTGGCATCTCTACAGTAGATCTAATCCCACCTCTTCCCCCTGTGGATCTAACTGGTGATGTTTTTCCTGGTTCTATACCGATTGGTATATTGAAGTTTAACCTTCTATTTGCTGTAGAGGGCTCATTAGTCTCTTGACCTGGTAGGATCTGTGTTGCATTTTATTGGAGTTATGGGAGTAAAGGGATAAGACTAGGGATTAAGCTCTACAAGGAAGCCACTAAATCTGGTGTTGCGAGGGTTTGTGTGAGTTACAGGGCTGGAGTTGAAGGGTTTTGCATATGAGGTTACCCCATGAAGCTCTGAAGAGTCTATAAGGAAGCGACTAAATTAGTCCAGACCACTGCTGGAATCTGAGTTGCTGGGGGTGTGTTGGTTGTTTGATTTGTGTTAGTGGGTGGAGGGTTGTACACGTTATGGGTTTCATCGCGGGTTGGTTCCATTTTGAGAGCTTTTAATGCAGGTTTTTGAGAGAATGAAAGAAAGAACTGCCAATGCGATGATTCTTAGAGAAAGAAGACAAAAAGTTTGTTAGGAAACTTTGCATTTCCCACAGATAGTGCCAAATGATGTGTGGTAAGTCAACACACTGTCGGAGGATGACTCCTCTAGTTAGATTTGAACTACATGTAAGAGGAAACAATGATCAGGAGTGGCCGGATGTGTGTCCGGTGTAAACCCTCTGATGATCAAGTCAGAATCTCTATAAAGAGAGAAACAACTCTCAAAGATGGAAAATATGAGGTTTTAGCCTTTAGAGTGGACTTACCTATATGAGGCTTAAGATATTATATTTATTGAGTGAAATCCCCTGTAGTGGGACACATGTCCGCTTTAGATGTGTTACAGAGTACCCATGGATGGGACTTGTGATGTGACCACTGAGTGATTTCAGGGCTTTATGGACACCTGTCTCTGACGAGCTCCGAACCCCGAAGGCTAATGAGATAAACTTATTGAAGGCTAGGAGTTCAGAAGGAACCAAGGTGTCAAAGGGTTTGGGAAAACCTTTAATCCTTAGTTGAGGTTGAACCTGGCTGATGCTGAGCCGTATCACTCTTCATCCCCATCTTCTTCTTTCACCCCTAAAATAAAATTTCTCTTAAGAAAAATATAAACCTTCAACTTCTTCATATGGAGATCCTAAAATTGATAACGTAGAAGACTGACGATGAAGAGCCTCATAATTTTTGGGAGAAAATGATCTCAAAGATGAATTCGCCAAGCCTATGAAGTCTATAACTAGAGAGAAGCAAGTTAGGAAATGGCTTGGTTGATTGCCTTTCTAATACAATAAGTTACTGAGTGTCACAACATTTAACAAATGGTGATGCATGCTATTGATCATTGGATTGATATACAACAAAGAGTTTTGTTGAGTTTTAGAATTTTTATTTGTTTATTTCTTACAAATAGATTCAATGCAATTATAAATCACTTCCATTATAATCACTTATATGCCTATAATGAAGTGCAACAAACTCTCTTTTACTAATCCTTGTGATGACTCTTGTCCTAAATTAGATACTCCAAGTAACCTTCTTATAAAGGTTACCACACAATAAGCTATCTAAGACTGACCTAACAAGTACCTTAAGTTAGCTCGAACATACCTCTGATTAAATAGATTGGAAAAATGGACTTAAGCCAGCCCAAACTTAGTACCTCAGAATATCCTAAGTATTTAGGCAATATCCCTAAAATACAAGGCAAAATCTTATCAAAATATGTAGTTGGACCTTATCAGGATTATCTTACTAAATAAGAGGTAGACTTCTAAAAGGAAACTAATATGGAGACCCCTATATAAACCCTAAAAATAGACATAACAAGGGATCAATTGCACTCTATTCAATTTTAATTATTCAGTGACTTTGAGACAAAAGTCATCATTTGGTATGGTGAGTGTGGATACACCTTGAGAATTTTTAGTCCACCTAAATGTGAATCCCTAAAACCAGGGAAAAATGAAATTGAATATAGGCCCCAACCTCTTCCCTTAGGATGTAATGGCTAATAATTAACAAAATCTGGCTAGAGATGCCTATGGCATAATACAACCACTTGATGCACTAGTAGTAGAATAAGTGTAGGCCAGAATCGAAGCCCTCAATCTGGATTGTGTCATCTACTCAGGGAGTTTCCCAACACCCTACTCATTTTGGGGCTCAACCTTAGGCATACCAGTCACTCTACCAGTGACAACCAGTCATAATGACAATATATGAGAGTATAAATCAGGGATAGTGCTAATATGGACACATCATGCAAGGTATGTGTCATCATTGTTTAGGAAGAAGGATTCCACCAATATGACTTACATAAGACAGAAGAAGGATGAATCCCTCAAAGACTATATCGAAAGGTTAGCAAAGAAGTGAACCTAGTAGATGGATTGGACCATTATGTAGCTATTTTTTCCTTTAGGCTTGACACTAACTGCAGAGCTTTGAAGAAGCGAATCACTAAGAAATTACTAAAGACTTGGATAGATGCCGTGGAGATTGCACATAGCCAAATTAGGCTACAAGAGGGACTAGATGAGGATGATGATATGGATCAGGAAATGAAGTAGAAGGAACCAAATTCCTGAGGTCGGACATCCACACAACCTCAGTCCTCTTCAAAATATAAGAGATATGACAAAAATATATAAACCCCTAACTTGTGGTGCCTGGGAGGTTTAAGCCTTAGTCAACATCCCAATTCACACACTTAAGGGAAACGAGGGCTAATATGCTAACATAGATCACACAATCAGGGAAAAATGTGAAATGACTAGCTAGGATGAGTGAAAGTTCTAAGCATATAAGAGATAATAATAATAAGTATTGTGAGTTCCATCATGACCAGAGACATGACACAAAAAAATTGCTGGCACCTAAAGGAGAAATAGAAAAGCTTATCAAAAGAGAGATATCAGGAGTTAAAAAGTTTGTTAGAGACAATAAACAAGAGAATAAAGATAGATATAAAAAGGAGCCTGAAGCAAATAAGGGAGAAAGATAGGTAGCTGGATCTATAAAAGTAATTGTTAGAGGTAGTTAGAGAGGAGATAGTTCCTCGAAGAGGAAATAGGCATCAAGAGAAATATACTCGATTCATACATAATTTCCTCCTTATGGACCTAGAGCATGAGGTCTAATAATGTTCACTGAGGAAGGAAACAACCACGTCAAACATCCCCATAATGATGCATTAGTAGTTTAGGATACATTAACAATTACGAGGTAGAGAGGATATAGGTGGCTGGTGGTAGTTCAGTCAACATGGTGACCTTAGTAGTATGTAATTTGATGAACCTAACAGTTAAAGAAATGAAAATCATGGCCATACCTTTATTGGGGCTTAATATTCACCCAATGCAAGTAGTGGGGTCGATAAAGCTTGATGTTGAAGTAGGAGACAATAGCCTATGCAGAGAGGTCAAGATAAAATTTATGGTGGTAGACATATCATTCCCCTATAATTTCTTTTTAGGTCAGCCTTATCTATATCTCACAGGAGGTGCTACCTCCATATATCTTTTATGCTTAAAGGCATCATCGCCAAAGGGCTTGATAACAATCAAGGGGTGCTAGTAGGTAGCCAGAAAGACATATTATGTGGTAACCCATTTGGGTCTGTGAAAGGAAAGAAAGAAGGAAGTAAGCCTCGACATGGTAATAGCAGGAGCAATAACAGCTCCAGAGAAAAACAAAGTGTATTGTGAAGGGACTCCCACTATGAATATTACTCTAGAAATGATTGCTAGTTACTTCTTAAGATTCGTATCTTGTAGGATGGGAAAATTTGTCAAAGGATGAAAGATGATAGAGATCAAAGGATTCCTCATGAAGTTTTCTGTAAAATTTGAAATTTCATGTTTAATTGAACTCATAATAAATGAGACAAAAGCCAAAGAAATAGGTCAAAAAAACTACAGCAGAGGAAAAAGACTGTAAATCCTTAGCCTAGGAGAACCACATTATGTCCTTTAAGGTTTTAACTTTTATATATTAGTTCTTTGAAATCTATTTTATATTAAGTTTAGTAATAAAATGCTTATGAAGAAAGTAGAATCTTGGCGGTGCCAACCTAGTTGGGATGGAAAGGGATCTATCAACTTAGGTCTGACCTAAGAAAAGTTCATCAATATTACAGCAATCCATTTTTCTCTATTTGTTGTCTTAATTAATGATTGTAAATGCAATAATAAAATAATTCTTGTCAGGCCTCGCCTTCAAAAAGGGCTTTTTAAATAATATCTACATTAAAAATGAATGATAATAAATTGGTAACCCAACATACAAGAAAGGTCATCTTAAAAAATAAATACCCCACCTAAAAGGAGGGTTAAGAAAGTCATATGATATCCTGAGCTAAAATGAGGGTCAACATAAACAAACAACCTTAGCTGAATGCAAGGTAGAGTTCGGCTCAAACGTTCTTTAGAAAAATTAAAACATAAGGAAATATTTCCACCTAAAAGGAGGATAAAAAAATATGGATCCCACTTAATAGGAGAATCATAAAAATAGTCCTCACCTAAAAGGAAGGTCATGAAAATGATCCCACTAAAAAGAACGATTTGAATAACATACCTCACCTAAAAGAAAGGTAAAAAAAATGACCTCACCTAATTGGAGGTTCGAAAAAATAGACCTTACTTAAAATGAGGGATATAAATTTACTTTACTAAGAAAGGTCAAAGAAATAACCTAAAGAGATTGTCTAGCATAATCGACCCCACCTAAAAGGAAGGTTGGAAAGAATATAAACTTAATTTAGCAAAACCACCTTACCTTAAAAAAAGTGGGTCTAACAATTTTTTCATAAGAAAATATATTATAAGTTTGCTTGTGATGGAAGATTTAGGTCGGTGATACTACATTATATAATAAAAATATTACACATAGATATACAAGGTCAGATCAAATGTAAGCTTAATATATATTCTATAGAAATTAAACATGAAACTAGAAAGTTGGAAGTTAAAGATTCAATAATAAAATAAGGTATTTTCTCATTAGTGGCAAAAGCCTTACAAAATATATCCCATAAATAATTACAATGAAAGTCAAATTAAAAGGCTACGACACACAGAAGTTGTATTCTTAACATTTTGGCCTTCAACTGGGGGTGCAACATGATCATACCTTGAATGAGCATCCGAGAGGTCGGAGGGATTAACAGGGGGATCTTCCTCTCCATCAAAGGGAAGGATATCATTCAAGAACTGAACCTCATCTTGTCTTTATTTTTAAGAGGTTGTAACTAATATTTTACCTTGGTACAAACTCATCTCGTCGGTAGCATCATTGATGGTGGTTTGAAGTTCTAAATTTATCTTGTCCACTTCACACCTCTGTTGCTTAAACTCATCTTTATAGGTATGATCTTCCTTTATCTTCTCTTCCAATATCCCCTCAACATCAGCTTTACTCTTTTCCAATAGTTTAGAGAAGCATAGAGCTTCCTTAAGTTTATTTTTTTTGAAACTCCAATTTTGCAAAGCTTCTTTCTTCTCCCTTAATTCCCTTTTTAGGGAAGAGTAGCAGATGGCATAAATGGCTTATAAAACCATTAGCTTATCAAGAAGAATTAATTAGAAATGGAAAAAAACAAATGGAAAAAATATGAGGAAATAAGGAAGCTCAATACTATCTGAGAATGGTATGATGCCAGATATGCGCATTCAAAATCTGATAAGTTTCTCATAAATTCAAAGTCTATTAGTAGCAACAATGAATCTGACACATAGTAAGCCATTTTCCATTATTAAAACTTGCCTCCAAGCTAAACCTCTATAACATAATCTCATCAAGACCTAGAGGTTCCTTATATGGATTGCTCGATTGGGCCTCCTTTTTACAGAGGGCTTTACCTCAGTTGAGGAATGTGGGGTGGTAGGAGAAAGGGTTATTAGAAAATTTTCTTTTATTACCCTCGGTATGAGGGTGAGAAGAACCCCTCTTAGTCTTTAAATTATGATAAATCTCGGATGCATGCAAACGTAGTTGAGAGGTAGCTCGAGAACTGGGAGGCTTAGGTTGCACCTTCTGACTCTTTTTCATGAAAGCCTTATTCATAACCTTCCTCATGGATGCATAAAAGTAATAGTAAGTTAAAATTTAAAGAAACAATTAAAGGTAAACAAAACTATACTCATCAGGGTAGGAATTTAGGATATTTCCTTTGAGCTATCTAATTTCACCATTATACCAAAGGTGAAGGAGTTCCATAACCTCCAATAGCTTCATCTGACCCTTAGAGTCATATAAGATGACCCCATCTATGATTATATTAGTTTGAATCAGATTTAATCTTTTTTCATCTACCTCATTAAAGGGTCATAGATTCTTTTTTCACTGCACTTTGGGATTGGAATTCTACAATCGAGGTGTTGAAATTAAAGATTTATGACTTATAATAAAAAATCTCTCTTTCCATCTCTTTTTGTAAAGGTCCTGGATAGCTCGATAACCTTTTTACCCTCAGCTTAGCAATTAATAAAATTTGAGTTTCTAGTTGTTGGCATGACCTTATATAAAGCTCAAAATTCCTAAGCCCTTAATTTAAAATTATTAAGCTTAACCAAGATCCAACAACACTTAAGCACTTTACAGGCATTTGGATGAACTTGTGAGATTGAAATCTCGTGAGCCATTAGAAAATCAATTTCTAGGGTTGATAGGGGAAACCTTAGGCCGGAAAAAGAGTATCCTTGTATATTATTTGCTTATAAGTGTTAAATAAATGGTTACCTTGAGCAGATTTGGGAGGAGTTAGCAAGATAAACTCTTCAGTGATATTATATCAAGCTCGGATGTCAAGTAGGTCAGAATTAGTAACTATGTAGAATATGACCTAGATAGAGCTATTAGAAGTAACAAAGGATTCAAGGTGAGATGTTTGATCATGAGGTGATATATTAGCACGAGTACCAAAATATATACAACCATTTCCCCTTTTATAAATTTATGGATATTATTCTACTTCTATCATGAGATCATTGTCTTCATCTTGTAGTTGAAGACGTCTAGAGGGAGGTAAAGGTTGATTACCCTTAAAATTGGAGGAAGGCATTGACATGGGAGCTTGAAGTAAATTGGTAAGGGGACTATGAGTCTTCTCAAAATCAAATGAAGCCATAAAGGGAAAGAATTAAATGAAGAAAAAAAAAGAAAGAAAACACATTTACTAGAAAAGATGGAACAAAGAACAAAAGGAGAAGATTGAGCACCATGAGAAAACTCAGTGATGGCGACATGAGAAAACTCAGTGATGGGAAAATTGAAAAGTGGCAAAAGATACTTAAATAGAGAAAATAGTGCATCTCTTAGAATTTGATGCAACCATTGAGGAGTTGACATATGGTAAACCAAAAATAAGACAACTTCTTATTAGGCATGCCCCATTAATGATGGGAATTTTAAAACGGGCAATAATAACTCTATATCATATGAAACAACACTACAGCTCAAAGGAATTTTGAAAAGGGAAAAAAGTAATAGGAAATAATTTTTTAAAGTCTTTAACTCAAAACTAAGGGGGATATGTGATGACTCATGACCTAAATTAGATACCCCAAGTGACTTATAAAGGTCACCACATAATAGGCTAGCTAAGACCGACCTAAGATGTATCTTCATGCTAGCTTAGACATTCATCTTATAAAATAAATTAGATCAATGGGCTTAAACCAATCCAAAATTAGTACCTCAGAATATCCTGAGGATCTAGGCAATATCCCTAAAATACTAGACATAATCTTATCAGAATAAATAGTTAGACCTTATCAGGATTGTCTTCCTAAATGAGAGGTAAACTCCTAAAAGGAAACTAATATGGAGATCCTTATATAAACCCTAAAAATATACATAACAAGGGATCAATTTCACTATATTCAATTCCAATTATTTTGCGACTTTGAGACCAAAGTTTTTACCTTGCAATTCTTTGATTGATGCTTGGTAGGTTTATAATGATCTTGATTAAATTGTGTCGAGTATTTTGCAATATTGTCATGTTTTTATTCAAGGATATATCTCTTGAGGAACACACTTATTTTGAACTTAAATATGTTTTGCTAATTGAGCCAACCGGGTTTTCTAGTGGTTGAGTATGACTTTACTTAAGGATAAGCAAAGACTTAGTGCATGAGAATTTGTTAGTGTTTAGGATTGCATTAGTTTTGGTGTGATAATTATGCATTTAATAATGATTTTAGGTTAGTATAACATGAATTTATGTTTATTTAGTGTTTGATATTGTCTTTATTCGTTTGAGAAAGAATCGCTTGTATTTTGTAGGTTTTTGGGCTTAAAAGAGGTGATCGAGTGTTGAAAAATATGATGGAAGGATTGGATACAAGCCAAAATGCCTTAGAGCCTAGTCACTACTTGTATTCTGATAGTTGAAGAGTCTGGTGAAGGACAAATATGGAGTCGCGCAGCGGAAGACCGATCGGCTGTCCAGAATTGGACAGCACTACTGTGTGAACAGTAGCAGTTCATTTTTTTTTAAATAAAACATTTCCATGCCAAAACACTTTGACATGGTTTGGTTTAAATATTTATTAAACTCTTTAACAAATAAATAAACCAAAAGGACCCATACTCAACATCAAGGATCTATCCAATTATTGTGCAAAACACAATATAAATGAAGAAGGTTTAGAACATATAAAATACCTCTCGCCCTCCTTCGTTAAGCTCC
>CAOJBK013118661.1:0-14016 GCA_948294925.1 Codiaeum variegatum
ACATATATACGTAATGCACTGAAATGAAATCAATCATTAAACGAAAACATATATATATATATATATATATAAAGCCATAAATGGAATTCAGATTACAAATATATACATAATGTACATACTCTAGGGCATACAACCCCAACACCAACGATATCCTTGCCTTATTACTTTTGGTGCTAAGGCTTTCCCTCCACTATACATCCTGCACGACCCCTCATGTATCTCCCTAAGTATATATTATGCCTCTAAAGTCCTTAAACATCTAAACCATGGCAAT
Organism: Codiaeum variegatum; assembly: GCA_948294925.1. Lineage (NCBI taxonomy): Eukaryota > Viridiplantae > Streptophyta > Magnoliopsida > Malpighiales > Euphorbiaceae > Codiaeum > Codiaeum variegatum. The sequence goes on from CAOJBK013118661.1 coordinate 275, forward strand.
GAGAAGGCCCATTTATACAACTTTCCATGGTGAACTGAGAAGTGGACACTCCTCCTCCTGACTCTTTTGGCTTCCTCATGGTCTTTCAACTCTCTTCTTTCCTCTAAGTAGGCCTTGATAGGATCCATCCATCATGGTTCGTCATCCACTTCCATCACTTTCTCTCCCTTTTTAATCCTTGGAGCAATAAGGGTTGTCAACTTGTTGAGACTATCTGCTCTGATATTTTCATCCATTGGGATCTTAATCTGACTCTTGTCTTCCATTCGCTTGATAAGTTGTTTGACTTTTTGTGTATATAATGCTATATTGCCCTCCTTGGCCTTTAATCCCCCTCTAATGTGTCTCACCATAAGTTGTAATCGTTGTCCATATTGAGGGTTTATACCTTTAAGTAATCTGTCAGGCTTAGTCCTTGGACCTTAACCTCATACTCAACTATATTATTGTTATTTCCAAACTCTAGTCTGAGGGCATATTCCATGAGGATTTCGGTTTCATTATTCAACACAATATTTGCTTTATTACCCTCTACACTTTTAGCTTCATCCACATACAGGTCCCATACGGTTCCCTTAGCTTACTCTTTTCCTACTACTTTATCATTTCCTTTATCCTCTTTCTTTCCTTCCTAAATGCTCTCATTGGGGAATGAGCACTAAAAATGAAGTTCACCAAGTCCTATGCTTTGTGGCTGATCTCAGACGGTAATGTAAGCCATGGCTTTCTAGCTCTATGGACTATTTTAGTATGCATCTGAATGTCTCTAGCATATGAAGGATCCACTTAAGGGGTTAGTTTATGATAACCACTCCCTGGTTAGCTTCTAGATACACTTTAAACCTTCTGCATGACAGGATTGAGGCATAAACTAGCTTCTCTATAGGCCTACAATTTAGCTCCACCCCTTCAAGGATGTTGTAGAAGTAGTATTTGGGCCACCGGACTCCAACTTCCTCCCTGAGTAATGAGTTCTCCTTGGGGAAATCTTATTTTATGTCTGTGAAATCCATACACATTGTGTAGCCATTAGCCTTCTTCATCAATACCATGTTGGCCAACTAGTTAGGTATTGGACTTTTCTTATGAATCCAACCTTCAAAAGCTTATCCACCTCTTTATTAATTATTGTTTTTATATCACCCCAAAACACCTATTCTTCTACTTGACAAGTCTATAAGATGTGTCCACATTAAGCTAGTGTGTCATTACCTCATGGTTAATTCTTGACATTTTTGTAGATTCCCAAATGAAGGTGAATTTGCTTTTCATAAAAAAGGCTTTGGCCTGGTCCTTCTCCTCCCCTGGAAAACTGGAATTAACTTTAAGTTATCTTTAGGGGTCTAATTTAGACATTTGGAAATTCTCTAACTCCCCTACATGTGGGGTCCTTTGCTTGACCTCCTTTTCAGTTACTTAGACCATTCTTACTACCTTTTCCTCTATGTGGATCATGGTCCATTTCTTATTCACTAGCTCTACTTTGGTATCCTATTGGGAAGCCCCAAACACTTCCATGTTAGTCCCATTAAGTAGGGGACTATAACTCTCCTCCTTTTAACATTCACTTGTACATCCACGTCATAAGGAGGGGCCTCGCCAGTAATAAATCGTAAGCCATATGGACTTTCCCTACTACAAAATTTGCCATCTGAGTTACATTTATGGGGGCAGTGCCTATGGTGAAGGGGACTTCTACTATCCCTAGAGCAGGATGACAGATTGTTTTAGGGTTCTCACAGGGTCCCCCAACTCCACTAGGTCAAACTCCTCTAAGACCATCTTCACAAAATCTACATTCGATAGTAGGTTCACTAAGCTTCCATCATAAAAAAAATACTCTTTGTGCATTGAAATTGTTTATGCTGATGGGGATGACTACTAGGTCCGCCCTGAGGTGAGGCTGCCAATCCCTCTCTTTAGATAGCCTATTTGTTCCAATTATAGAACATATATCCTGGTCACTCTCGGACCCTTGCTAAGGCTTTGGCTTGGTTATGGCTCAGGGTAGCTTCAAATGAACCTCTTACTAGACAGACAATGTCTCTGGTCGACCCATCATTTACTATGTCCTTCCCTTTCTTTTGGGTTTGACTTGGTCTGACCACATCTTTCTTCATAAAGCCTTTCAAGTACACTTATTTGATAAGCCTTTCTATTTCTTCTATCAAAGTTCTACACTCATTGGTGTTATGCAATCATTGGTGTCATGCCCATGGGTAGTGTGAAACTTATAGCATCTGGCTTTATCCCTTTTTTCCCGGTTTCCTTCGAGGGACTTTGGCTTCTACCATATATCTTTATTCTAAAAGAAGGTGAAAACTACCTCTGGTGTTATTGTAAGGACGGTGAGTTTTGAGACGTCTATAGTACTCTTGGTCACTACTTTGCTTTTTTTGGTTGGACCACTAGTCTTCGACTTAGTCTACCCTTTTTTCTTCTTTGCTTTCTTTTCTAGCTCAATAATTACTTTACTGGTATGCTTTCTAGCCAATTGGCTATTCTTATTAGTTTCATCTTGATGGATATACTTTTGGGCTAAGGCCATGACCACTTCCAATTTTCATAGGGCTTTCTAATTAAGTGCTCTAAAGTATTCGTTATGGATAATTACATTCTGCAACGCTTCCAGTGCCTGAGCCTAGTCGAGTTGTGTCACTTTTAAGGCCTCTTTATTGAATTTGGCCAGATAATCCTTTAGTGATTCACCTTCTTTCCGCTTTACTTGTTCCAACACTTGGGTGTTCATTTCTGATGGAATACTGGACCCAAAACGTCTGAAACTTCCAGTTGCTCAGAATTGGCTATGCTTCCTGGTTCGAGCCCATCATACTACATGGTAGTTTCTCCTTCCAAGGATCCTTTGAAGGCCCTACACTTGATCTTATCACTAGATGTGTGTAGCTCCATCGCATGTTTATAGTCCATCAAATGAGTTATGGGATCCGTTGAGCCGTTATACTTCTTGATAGAAGGTGGCTTGAACTAGCTCGACATTTTGAAGCCTACTACTTCCTTTAAAAAATGTGACTTTAGTGCTAAGACCAAGTTGATATCTCCAGGGACACGTTTCTTCTCTTGAGACATTTCTTCTACTATCTTTCTAATGGCATCACTTATCTCCTAAAACTGTTGAGTACTAAAAGCCTCTTAATCCCATCATTTTCCTCTTATAAGATGAGACCTCACTAGGGAGGCCCTTTTTTTGCTTTCCCTATGCTCCATATGTTAGTGGGAATGGAAAACCTCTAACCTCGTCCATCTGCTGGGCTCCCTAGTCATGTTTTCCACTGATCCATTACCCTCCATCACTTCCCTTCTTCCTCTGGACCTCTCTCTGTCATTCCTTCCTTTTCCTCTCCCCCTTTCACTTCTTTCCATTTCATCCATTCTTCTATCTCCCTCTGCCCCCTCTGTCTTCTCTTCACTCGTCCCTCCATTGCATTTTTATCCCATACCTTCCTTATAATAACCTTATCTTGCCATTCTGTCTCGTCTCCCTCACCCTGTCTGCATTTTCTCCCTCTTTTTTCCCTGTGCCATTAAAGTAAGGCGCCTGTTTGGCACTCTGCTATTGGTATCTACTAGGTTTAAAGGTGGTTGGCTCTCTAGGCTTTTAGCTACTTGGAGTAGGATGGTTAGGAATTATGTTGTTGAGGGTAGGTTTGCGTCTAAGGTTGTAAGAGTGGCTAGATTAGGTTAAGGAGCACCATTTGGTTATGGTGTTATAGGTGAGATTTAGGTGAGTAGGCTTTGCATGATTTATATGGCAGCGAGGTTTTCAAGTGTAGATATTATGGTTGTAAGGTTTGGGTTTTGAGAAGTGCTAGGTATATTTCTAGTGGGTGTGATGTGGTTTCCGTAGGATTCTTCTCAATGTTATCCCTTATATTTATGTAAAAAGTGATTTTATTTCCAAAAATATAAAAGTTGAATGGTTTTGACTCTCTCAAAGATTTAAAGAAAAAGAAAAAATGTTCCTACAAATGACGCCAATTGATGAGTGTCAACCCAATCAACAATGCAAAACCTTTGAGAAAGTGGGATGGATGGTTTGAAAGCTTTAATGGTTAGGCCTACACATAAAGAACACAATCAGGGGGCCAAACTTGTTACCTGACAAAGACCCTCTGATGCTCAAGTCAGTTTGGAATGTTATGCTTAGGTGCCTTAAAGGTTTTATGAACCAATAAGGCTCTGGAGATAACTTAAAGAATAAGAAGATGAAGAAAAAGGACATGAAGAAGATCCCTTTTATCAATTGGCGTGGGAGACCTTTTATGGGCTTCCACTATACGACTGCTTATGAGATTACACGGTCCATAAGTTTTCTTAGTGAGAAAGGTTACTGTTGGATGTTGTTGTTTATCTGTTAGTAATGTAACACTTTGTAGTTGGCACAAAAAGTAGAATATCCCTTTTTGTCAATGGCAAAAGGTTATTTTTCCTAATTTGGCGCCTTATGGGGCACATTTATGACATAGGCGAGCTGTGACAGGGTGATGTGCCATACCTTCATACTAGTTAGGCTGATTTATCTTATTCTTCCCCGGATGGCCTTTGGTTTGTGTTTTCCATTCGAGGTTTGGAAGGAAAGGGTGGTGCGAACATGGACTTGTCCATGTGAAGAGCTTCTACCTCTCTGGACGTTCATCATCCACCGCTTTATTCTCATCCGAGTTCCGTATTGGGCTTGGACCCTTCCTTATGAGAGTCTTATCTGAGCCTGGGCAAGTAATCCATGATTACAAATGCCTATCAGTAAGCTTGTTATCAAATGATATGGAGCAGGGCCTTTATTGATAAAAGAGAAAAAAGCATCCACTAGAACTAAAACTAATTTAATTCTTCTGTATAGAGTTGAATTAAAATTGCTTCTCTCTTTATTTCCTTCCCAAAATTTCCAAATCTCAAATCTCAACCTAATCAAAATTTTATTTCACTCCATAGATTATAGGGTTTAAAATCATATATTCGTTTTATTATCTTCAAATTTTAGTTTTTCAAATTGATTTAAGGTGTAGAAAATTTTTTCTTCTTTTTAACTGTAACTGCTTTTCTTGTACAGATCAGAGCTATTGTCGTGTTTGGCTAGTGATAAGCCTAAAAAATTACTTTCTTATTATTTATATTCTGCTGTGTTGATTTTTCAGTTGTTTCTATTTGTTTTCTTTTAATGTTGCAATTTTGGTGAAAAGATGTCTTTCGTTAAACCAAAGGAATATAATCACCATTCATAATTAAGTTATTTTATTTGGAAATTTTTGTGTTTTGTATAAGAGTTATTAGGTTTGCCTTTCTTTTTTTAATGTATTGATGACTGTGTTTACTCGTGAATCACAAATTGAATATCATTATTACTATAGTGGTGAATTTGGATTCTCAAGTCTAGTTTATGCTCCTCAACGCTATAAAGAATTTCTTTTCACCATTGGATTTTAAGGATGATATTTCTTTTTTATTTGGAATTATTAAATATTTTTTTAGAAGGTCTAGAAATCGTGTTAAGGTCTAGAAATTGTGTTATTCATGTTTTAATATATGCAACCTGTTCTATATCAGGCTTAGGAGATTGGAATTTATATTCCCTTCTTATATTATTGATCTACTTTGTTATAATTTTTAATGAAGTTCTATCATATCATTAAAAAAAAACATCCAAAAGAACCAGACCAGACAAAAAGGGTGCAAAAATCTATACTTTTCATATTTATATTTTTTGTTATAAAAGTCAACCACGAGTGTACTTTCTGTCGTCTTCTCTAGAAAACTCTGAGAGTTGGATTACTGTATTTTAAGAGAAACTGTTGGCGATTTATTTTTCGGCAGGAGTACCTACTTCTATTTTCTATATTTATTCTTTATGATCTAAGTATTAGAGTTCGTGTGTTAGCGAATAAAACTGTGATGAAGGCCAATTTTTGTTATTGCTTTGAGTCACCGGTTATGGTAATTAGTATTTTGAGTGCTCCGTCGCCAAGCTTGATGCATGGATTTGACAATAATAAGGATGATCTACAGTTGGATGATGGTCGACCTAACCCTCTTCAAGACTAGAGGATCCATGGTTTGGGGATGTGTCTTGTAGATGATGGTTCAAAGGTAAGGGGTGCAGGCAATATCAGATTGAAGATTTCATTAAGCATCATCATACCTTAGAGGCGCCAACAACTTCTCACCATAGGCAGTGTCATTGTCTTTCTCTGTTTGGCCTTCCCTGTGGCCCAAATATTGTTTATTTCAAAGATAGGTGGTATGAAATTTATTCAGTGCAAGAAGTCTAAAGCTAACCGTTCCATGGTGATTCTCTGCCTAGTAAGTCCTCTTGTACAAGTGCTCAAGTCGACGACAGATTTGATTGAGGAAGCAGAGGAAATGACAATATCTATTGAGTGATATGTGATCGTTTGACTAATCAGTATTAAGCTATTCGCCTATAAAAAAAATCCAATTATAATGGTTATTATAAATTTATAAAGCCATGTTAGGCTAGTGGACTATTTGTACTTCTAGGCTTTCACCACTATAGGCTTTTACCACTATCAATGAATGAATTAACTCTCTTTGAGCAAGAAAAAAAAAAAACCCAGATCAGACTGAGTTTATTAGGAAAGGAAAGAGAACAATCCTTCTCACTTTCTTTTTTTTTTGTTTTTTTGAACCAAATCATTCTCACTTTTGTGCTTACAAGATACGTACACGTAGACTTTGAAAAATGACCCGATCCCGTGTACTATACGTGTATAATAATCTATTCTATACTATACGACAAATATACGTTTATAAAAATAAAAAAAAATAAAATAAAATTATGAAAGCATCATTATCATCCGTCGTAGGCACACGTGACTTCAGTTGTTCGCCGTTTCTTTTCCCTCTCTCTCTCGCACACACGCTGCTCTCTGTTTCTGCGCCTCAGGTTCTCTTCATCAATGGCACGAACCAAAAACTGAGATTTGATGGATCGCAACGACGTGGAAGAGCTCGTGGACAGGCCGACCGCCTTCGCCACCGCTCTCTCCTTCGCCTCCTATCCTCACCAGGAACGGGGACAAGAGGAGGAGAGGAAAGGGAAGAGTAGGAAGAGGATTGGATATTATACTGAAGTTGTGAAAGAGAAATGGAGTGGAGAAGATTCTCTTCTTCAGGATCCTCTTGATGTGCTTGGTTGGGATATTATGATGAAGATTCTTGGCAATCTCGATGCACGCAGCGTGGCACTATCTCTCCTTGTTTCTCACGGCTGGCACCGCCTTGCTTCTAGCGATCGTCTATGGAGCTCCATGGTTCGTTTGCATTTAATTGGTTTCGGCTGTTCATTTTCAAAAGTTATGTCTTATTTTTCTTTGTTCGGAGCTTAGAATTCATTAGATTTAACACTTTGAACCCCTTTTCAAGTGAAGATTTCATTTGAAAACCCTATCAAATTAATGCAATTTGCTTCAAACCATGATCAATTCCATGGAATTTTAAATGAATTTTCATTTATCCCGAACATGAAAATATGTATTGAAGGTTAATAATCAGTTATGGCATTGGAGATTGTATAATGATGTACCTGTTTGAGCCATCCGTTTTATTGATTTTATGTGCAAGATATATGATTTGTTTAACAGCTTGTTTGGATGGGGGTGTAGGGAAGGGGAAGGGAGGGGAGGGGAAGGGAGGGTAAGTAATGGAAGTGTAGTGATGGTTGCTACCCTTGTTTGGAGGAGTGTAACTAATTTTTTATTGCTACGGTACTAGAAAAGAAAAGGTAAATTTGTGATGTAATCAAATAAATTTGCAATGCAAATTTGCACTAAAATACATTTGATTACATAACATCACATCTCATGTCATTACACTAGGCTAAGTTTGGTTGGATGTAATGGAATGCAATGCAATGAAATGAAAGACATTTCTAATATAAATTTGCACTAGAAATATTGTTGATTACATTGCATCCAACCAAACGCTACCTAAAAATATATTTGATAACATTGCGTGGCATACCGTTTAATTGTACCAACCACTACCTTAGAGTGTCTGTGGAAGCTAGAAAAGGTCAACATGCAGAAAGGTGCTCTGATCATATTATACAAATTAAATGACCTAGAGGGTGGAAGGAGACAGAGATGAGCAGAATATTGTTTGCAACTTTTATGTGTCCTTTTCCCCTTTGTTCTCATTTTTTTCATAATGCTTCTGTATAAGTAGTGTTGCTGCAGCTTATCCTTTCTCCTTGTATGGTTGTACCTCCTTTAACAAATACATGAGGAAAGGAAAAAATTTTATGCTTGGAACTATGAGGAAGCCGTGAATGCAGAATTTTCAGAAATGAAAATGATACAGTAGCTAATTGTTAGCGAGCCAAGTTGCTTTCTCTTGATTTCAATGCAAGCCTTAACTCATTTTTCAGATGTATTCAGTTACTCTTCTCAGCATTTCTCATATGCAATCATGATAACATTTTTTTCTTTAGTTAAAAAAGAAAAAATTTGTTATAATGTTTTGCAGTGCAACTGTTTCGTGAAGTTCTGAGTTAAATAAAATTGTATCTTGCATGTAAGAAGCTTTTGTTGGAAATTTTGAAACAAAATGGTGCCTTTTGTTCAGTTTATTATTTGAAATTTGAAGTATGGATTTTGTTTTAGTGTGAGGAGTTATGGCTTGGAAAAGCACACATACCTCGCTTGTCACAGGTCCGGGGAATATCTAAGTTGGCTGCGTATTCATTGTCTGTTATGGATGGCAAACGCGTGAGTAACACAATCTCTGCTCCTTTTTTCCTTTTCTCCTCTTATTTCCCAATATGTGCTCAGTGTGCATATGAATATAACTTGTCGAAAGTTTACATACTTGAAAATAGCCTCCAAAGACTACTGTATCTGGGTAGTACTAACAAAAGTGATTCGTTTTTATCTTCTATGCCAGAATCGTATCATGAGGGATGATCTGTGTGACCATGTTTGGGAGTTCCATTTTACCAAGGTATGCCCTTTATTTTGAAAGAAGATAGCCAACTCAGGTTGTTTTATCAGCCATCTTATGTATAGTGATGCTTCACTAGTTAGCAGCACATATGTCCCTGGAACAGCCTGATAAGTTCAAAGTTAATAAGTCCAATAATCAATGGAAGTGTCAAAGCCTTCTCTTTTATTTAATTAATATTTGCATAAACTTTTCAATGCTATATATATATTTTTTAATTTCAAGAAGCCCAAGGTAAAAATTTTATTTCTCGCTCCTTTAAATATTGCAAATAATTCAATTGTGCTTGTCTGTTGATAATCATGTTTCTAATTCTTATCTTCATTTCTTCATGTAAATTGCTTTACTTCACTCATGTTGCTCAAGGAGTTCGTGCACTCTAAACTCATTCTCTGTTTCATATCCAATCTTTCAAATAATACCCAATAGTAATAATTTCACCGTTAATTCTCTAATTTAGACATCTCTATCACTCAACTCATAGATCTCAGCTTATTCAAGTTTCAGTGTAAAGTCTGCCATATAGCACAGTGGTGTTTCACTAGTTTGAAGCATGTATGTCCCATAACTAATAGGTTAATAGTCACTGAAAATGTCAAAGCCTTCTCTTAACAATTGCATAACCTTTTGAGTGCTATTTTCCCCCTGAATTTCAAGGAGCATAAGAATTTTATTGTTCCTTTAAATATTGCTGATAATTTGTACTCAACTGTTCATAATTATCGACATGTTTCTACTTGTTATCGTCATTTCTTCACATAAAATGCTTTATTTCTCTCATATTTTTTGCCCTAAGGTTCTGCTTGCTTTAAATTCATTTTCATCTGTTTCATAATCAATCATTCAAATAATAGCTGATAGAATGTGCATGTTGGTAATGATGTTTACACCGATAATTCTCTTATTTAGACAAATATGCTCTATTCTTCAACAAGATCTCAGCTTATTCAAGTTTCAGTACGTAGCTCGTTTGCTTGATCCTGATTACCATTCTCGCTTCCTTACTGCATACCAATTTGTCCTCAGGTGGCTCCAGAGTATTGGAGAGAGCTCGACCCCTATTGGAAAGGCACTAGCCCTCTCATGCACCGGTACTTTCATCAAGATGGAAGCCAAACTGCAGATCCTGGTGATAGTGTATGGGGTGGTCACGAATGCTGTTTTTCAGTTGTCACTGGTTTTCTTGGTGATGGAACAATCAGGGAGCACTATGTTAGGATTAACCGATGGCCCAGGATGTCAATATCTAGGAAATGTGACTGGAGCTGGGAAATGTCTAACCACCTCTTCTGTTATTCTAGTATTCCAGATGCCTACAAGGAAGGTGGGACTGGGCCACTCTTTTTGGTTATGTAGGTATCTCTACTCTGCAAGTATATATGTGTAGGACATTCTATCTGCAATAGTGCACAAATATGCGCAGTCATTCGGATTCTGTAAGTTTGTGTCTTTGTAAATAATTTTGTAGCTATCATGCTGAAGACTTGTAATGTCTAGTGCATGCCTTGCAATAATTTCACTTATAATCATCATCATCATACCACTTGTATTATTTGCTACTATTTATTTGAAGAACAATGCTAATATTTATTTTTTGGAGCAAAATATGATTTTATTGTTACCAAAATGATCAGAAACTGCTATACAACCAGGCCAACTAAACCAATGAACAAATGAAAGAACCAAGAAAACAAATAGCTACCAAAATCTACATCAAACTTGCATTTTAAATAACTGAGAGCTCCGTGAACTATAACTCCTAATAACATCCAGTTGCTGAAAACATTCATGATTTCTGACCTGCCAAATGTTATAGACAACAGGATCAAAAGCAGACCTCATTGCAGGATGTCAAAAGCATCACACCCTCTGAATACGAGAGAACATCAAATTCATCTTTCAAACTTCTCAACTTACGTTGAAAGGAGATGAGAGAGGGATTGATCTTGCTCACAACATGAGCCACAAATTGTTTGCTAATTGATGCCGCACTGCCTCAATTTCATTTTAAAAGGAAGCTTACCCTTCATGTCCATCCACAAAGTAAACGCTTGACCATAATTTTTAACATAGCTAATCTACAAACAAATGAAAAGTGTGTAAAAACCCATCATCCATTGATTTGAAAAATGTTAAATTTGGAAACTCTTTTTTATTTTTATTTTAATTATCACGTCTTATTCATAAGATTAGATTTGTTCATGGTCAAATTTAATTTAAGAAATATAAGATATTTTCAAAGTTGCCTTATAATTTTGCATAAAAAAAAAGCTGCCGTATAAATATTTTTTTTTATGAATACGAGTTAATAATATTTCTATGTATATCTTATCAGCAAATATGCCCCTATTTGAAGAGAAATTTAGTGGTCACTGGGCGAACATAGTAAGTATGACACCGCTTTGATTACTTTTTATTTGTTTTCTTCATTAGCTTGAACATTATCTTTTAAATGATTATGTTTTATTATATCACCATAAACTCAATTGGACCAATTTTCCTCTATAAATACACCTATCTGATGATTAAGATCACAATAAAAAAACATCATGGTTCCTTCCACATGGGTTCGTTTCTGTCTCCTCCTCCTTGTAACAATGACTTACAATTACCAACCAACATTTGCATGGCGGCCTGCAGAACTTGGACATGAAGATACGTTCAAATTATTTTGCTGGAAATTCAGAGTTCATGTAGAAAACGGGCTAAGTAGCAATAAACATCCATTGTTTCTTCACTGTGAATCGATGAAGGAAAATCTTGGTGATCATAAGTTATATAAAGGAAATGAATTTCAGTTCCATTTTCGTATTCCTATATTTGGTAAAGCTTTGTACACTTGTGATATGATTTGGGGATATTACCATCAACGTGTGGAGGTTTTCAGGGAGTATTTGGAGAGTAAAATGTGTTGTACTGGTAATCAAAATTGCTATTGGCAAGCTCGTGATGATGGTATCTATTTTAGAGCTGATGAAGAAGAATGGTTCAAAAGATTTGATTGGGTGAAGTCATGAATTTTCTATTAATACATTTGTTCAAATAATTGTTTAAGAAATCTTATTTATCTATTTTAATTGTTTGTATATGCATTTATTTAATGAAAAGTAAAATAAATGCAGCCAAATGTGTTAAATCTTTTGTGTAGTTTGATAAAAATATATATAGTTGTGATTCTTAATGAGCACGGGATTTATCTTTTTCAGTTAATAATTATGTGTGTGTTTTATCTCAATAATGTATTTTGTTGAATTTTTCATAAGCCTAAATAACAAGAAAAGTATAACTGACTTGTACCAACAATTTCAACAAAATTTTTAGGAAAAAAAAAAACTAATTTCTAGTAAGCACATCTTCATTTCAAAATAAATATATAAACTTGTAAGCAGTGCTGAAGCAAGAAATTTACTTAAATTTCTTTCAATAATCTTTTATTGTCTTAGTAGGGTGTTTCCTCCAATAATTTATAATCGCATTGGTAATGAATTAAACTAACAACGTGGCTAGAAATATACACCAAAACTCCATCTAATGATAAGTATGCTTTTAGATAACTGAGTCAAATTCGAACCCCTCCTTTACAAAAGAAAAGAAAATAAAAAGCCTGACAAAATTTGCTTGTTGGGTATTTTTATGAAAAAAAAATTCACTTTGATGGCTTTGAAACAAAGCCATTTACTTGAATATCATAAACAAGTGCAAAACTACTAAGTAAATTTACACTTTATTTGGTGTGAATGAATTTGGTAGTGTATGATTTATATTTTTCTAAAAAAAAATTTCAAACTGCTAATTATATTTAGTCGAATAATATAAGGAATAAAAATATAAAATTAACAACTCTCTAACTTTACTCTCAGCTCAAGCCGTAGGCTTATCATACGTTATTGTCCTTATGGCAAGGAAGCGCGGGAGGAAACCTAAGCTGCAAATGGATCTTGCTTGTTCAAATGTTGTTGATCATTGTGTTGAGGATGTTGCTGTGTCTGCAATTGCAAATCAAGTAGATTTCACTCTAGTTGATGTGGTTGCTCCGGTGGCTCGGTGATTCCATCTGCCTTGGATAGTTTGATTGCTTCTATTGGTAATGGAGATGTAGATATAGCTGCGAGTGGTGCTGCTGAGTCCTCTTAAGTTATCTGTGGTGATGGTGCTGTGGATGGTGGTCCTGGATCTCAGGTATGCAAATCATGGGTTAACTTGTTTGGAGGGAATCGGGTCCAATTTGACATTGGGTCTTTGCAATTCATTGCGCCTCTAGTTAGTAATGGGATTAAGGTTGCCAAATTGCATTCCTTGGAGACTTTGGAGGGAGAAGAAGAATGGAAGGGGTCCTCTTAGGATCTGTGATTGGGCTAAACCCTCGATTCTTCAAGATTAGGGCTTTTGCTCTTAATCGCTGGGGTAAATAGGGTTTTGTTGATGTTCAAATGATCAACATCCTTTAATGTTGAGGGAATGGTCTCCTACAATGAAGTTAGAGCCATTGAAATTCCTGAAACTCCCAATCTTCCAGTTTCCCAAGCTTTCATAGGAGTTCTGGTCACCTTTATTACTAAATCAACTTGCAAGCCTTTGGTAGGCCTCTATTTGCTGATAAATGCACTATAAAGGATGAAATACGAGCTGCACAGCGGAAGCGAAAAGGTATTGAAAAATTCGATGTGACTCGATTTTTTATTTTCAAAACTTTATAAAATCATTTACCATGCCAAAACTTTTTTTAGCATGGTTGGTTTAGTTATTCATTAAACTCTTTAATGAATACC
>CAOJBK013118886.1:0-11116 GCA_948294925.1 Codiaeum variegatum
AAGGACACCTACCCAGCTTCATTTTTTGCTCAAAAGTATCTCATCTAGGTCGAAATCATTCGATATCTCAAGATTTCTTCTTCACCTCTCTTTTTTTTCAAATTCGTTGATGGTTTTCAACATCTTTGTCACCTTCTTCATCTCCTGCTGCTTCGAAGATGAAGTGTCATTTGCGAAGCCCTTTTCTCTGCTACCATATGGCACCTATATCTATTTAAAATTTTTCTACATGGCATTTTTGTGTGGAAAGTGAAAGGTTTTATGAAAGGCTACATAATCTTTCATTTAACCTCCCCCTCTCACTTTTGACTTTCTAATTCCTCTACTACTCTGTCATCTTCTCACCTTCTCTTACTTTCTTCCTATTTCTCTTGCCTTACCTTTATCATTCTTACTTTTGTTTACTTCTTCAATGGATCTCAAAATTCAACTTCCACCTCGTCAAGACTATTCTTACCTTGCCATTTTTGTGGAGTGTAGTGTGGCCTCCGCTTAGAGCGAAATCAAGCCTAAATCCAATGTTAACTGGAAGCTTTTCAAACTTAACTTTGAGAGCGTGTTCCTTGACAAAATCTATCAGGAACCTTCTCCCTACCAGTGAATTTTCCATTCTAAACTTGAATTAGCCATTCCTCTTCACCCTAAGAAATATGTTTGGTTTTACGACCATTTGCTTTGTGGCTTGCTTCTTCCCCTTTTCGATTTCTTCTAGCGTGTCTTTTCTCACTTTCAAGTGAACCCTCTCATTCTCACCTTAAACTCTATTTTAGACATCCATTATTTCAAAGCTTTGTGCTTTGCTTTTGGGATTTTAAGTCCTTCCATTTAGCCTTTCCATCTCTTTTTTAGGTTCGTTGCTAACCCTGAAGACTTTTGTATTTACATGTCCTTTTAGAAGCCTGGTAGAGGGGTCCTCTCCAGCAAAGCCAACAAGGTTGGTGGATGGAAACACAAATTCATTGGCATCGAGTATGTGGGTGATAAAGACAGCTTGCGATTCAACAAAGAGTTCCAAAAGCCAGTTGAATTTATAGAGGATCCAATAATTTCAGAGCTGGATAAACAACATTTACTTCTTCTGATTAGCTTGAGGAAGCCTTTCAACAAAAATAAAATTTGGGAAAGTAGCTTCCTTCGTCACAAGGATGGGAAATTAGGTGTTCCTTACACCCTCGAATCAATTTTGGGTAAGTTCATGTGCTTTCTCTCAGTTTTATTTCACTAATCTTTTCATATTCTTTGCACTTCTAACATTGCTTTTTATTTCTTACAAAGAAGCCTGTGAAGACAACAACCATGATCTGTTCTTCATGCTAGGGCTCTCATTGAAGCATATCGACCATGAAACACCATGACCTATCTTCACTAGTACTTGTCACTACCTTCAAACAGGGAATCTTTGCCCTCACATTGAAGGGGATATTTTCTATGTCATTTAAGATCTTCGTCAGCACTAATACTGTTGAAGTTAAGGGGGAGTTTCTCATTGCTAGGCATGTCTCCAGATAAGTAATGGTATTATTTTCCTTCATTACCTTCTTCACCCTTTTCTTTTTCCATCTTAATTCATTTTTTTGTTGTTATTTCAAGCTTAAGGGTTGAGGAGGAGGTCTCATACCATCCTCCTTATTCGCGAGACACCTTCGATCATTTAATAGACAAAATGGATTATAATGCATTGGCGATACCAAGGCATGGAGATGACGAACCTTTAGTAATGCCTACGTTTGACCGACCTGTGGTGGATCTATTGGGCTCGGGGTATGGAAAAGTTGAAGTCATAGATACCCTAATAAATTTTTTGTGCATATTTTTATATATTTTTCATGCACATTTAAGTATAAAAGTTACGTTTAATGTGTTTGTTGAGTGCTATTTAGAGAGAATCAGAAAATGATACAAAAACAGAGTTATTTGATAAAAAGATGGAGTTTCTGAGCAAATGGAATAACTTAGGGCAGTTTTTGGAGGACTTTTGAAGGTTTTATAAATGCATGGGTCATGTACTGAGGCTTACTAGGCCGTGCAAATCTCTGGGTCAAAGCAGCTAAAGGAATCGAAGTTTTTACACTCTGCAAGGGCCGTGCAGATGGATGTTGGGCCCGTGAGCTCCCCCATGAAAGTTACTGGATCAAGAGCAATTAAGGAGTAACCGAATCAGAAATCTACATGGGGTAAGATGTTCAACTACACGAGTCGTGTACGATTAAAAAGAGGTCGTGTGTGCTTTTCGAAACATAGTAGAAAAAGGATTCTTTTGAGTTTATCCATATCCAAAAGCCTTATTTTTCTCTATATAAGGAGAATTATTGATGGAGAGCAAATACCAATACTTCAAACCAACCTAAAGGCATTCTAAACGAGTTTCTTGAGAGAGAATTAGTTTAGAATTGATTTAGAATTTCTTTGAGAGATTTATTTTCATTATTTTTCCATTGTTTTGCTGTTATTCATTAATTTGGTTTGTGTTAAAAATTGAAGTTGAATTTCTCCAAGAAGATTGGGATTTTCTACTTTTAATTTAGGTTTATTTCCTTAACTTAATTGTTTTAATTCTGGGTTTTTTTTTGCATTAAGGGTATTAAACATGATTTCTCTAAGAATTATTCTGAATTTGTTGAGTTTTAAATCAGTCATGAACAATTAAATTGATGCATAAAATAGTCTTGATATGATTAAATTGTTGTTAAGTTTATTATTAAGTTTAACTTTTGCTTAATTGAATTGAATTAATTCTAATAACTGATTGCATGATCACCAATTAGTTAAATTAGGATTTGGGTGATAGAGCGATAGTGAAAATCTAAACCTGGAACTATTCAATTGAGATTCTAAAACGAATTAGGTTTATAAGTTTTAGTCTTAAATCCTTTGATTTATGCATGTTTTCTCTAGATTATATCTATGAATGCAGTAGCTAGACTAGAATAAACTCTAGTTGAATGATTGTATTGAACATTGAATCGTTAAACTTAATTAATAGAATTAATAATTTAATATTATAAAGGATAGACTATGGATTGTCAATTTCTCAAGACTCGTTCATATCATTGCATACTCATATTCATTATTTGCTTGCTTTTTAATTAAATTGTTTAATTTCTTTTCAATTCAAAATAAAAATCTCATTTACTTTTAATTGCACCTTAAAGAGATAAAATAATAAAATTGAACATAAATGTTAGATCCTTGAGAGATACGACCTTGGGTTCTCATCTTGTACTATGATAGCCCGTATACTTGCGATCACTATTTATTAGTATATTTTGACGCAAATGATAAATCCTCATCAACTTTCATCAAGTCCTCAGTTATTGCCCGAAGAAGGTGTGGGCACATCCACCTGAGTGCCTTGGGAGGAAGGCCACTCCAACAGAGATGACGAAGTTGGACATTCAGAAAAACGTCTCTAGCACTTTGCTAAAAGGATGCTTCTTAGTGGGTCCTAACTCCCACAATATTCAACTTTTGTTCCTCTCCCCCAATCTTCGCAAGCAGTGGGAGGTAACTTTTTAGATGAGAGGCTTGATGTCTAGTTTACGAGGGACATCCTTTAGAAGGAGCATGATGTCTTCTCCCTCGTCGAGGGATTTTTTCTTTCCTTTCCCTCTTTGCTATTTTTTATTTTCTATTCTCATTTTTGTTTGTCTTATAGCTTTCATTATTTTCTTGTAGTTCTCTACTAAAAAGGTTCAGATATCTAGATATTCCCTTCGAATCATCCTAATAGAGCATGATGAGTCCAAACAGTGCAATCCCTTCGCACCATCAAATGCGAAGGGCTCTAGAAGATAGTGATGGAAAGGGAGCAAGCTTTGGCAGATTCTTTGACTGCCTTCCATCACATCGAAGCTAAGCGGAACCAAGCTTTGGAGACTCTTTCCTCCTGGGATAAAGACATTGCAGATTTAAAGGCCCAACTTGAAGCTAAGAAGGAGGTGATCCAGGGCTTCGTCTCTAGCCTTCAAACTTTCAAAGACCGTAATCACAGTTATCATGATGGGAAGTCTTAGCTCCAATGTGAACTCTGATTAAAGGAGAAGGTCTGCCAATCCATCACCCATCGAGTTGATTATTACGCTTCATAGGTGAAGCAGTAGATCAATGACTTTTGATCGTCTAGCTGGGCAGAGGAATGGGTGAAGAGGAGGTGTGTCTTGGAGGGGCTCTTCGCCACAACAAGACCCCGGAGAAAGTTACCGAGGATTTCCTTGAGGTAGCTTCAAAGCACGCTCCTGAATGTCTCGAAGCTTGACATTCCCAAGTTAGATGAGTATTTGGACAAGATTTAGCCTCCTCATTCACTGCCTTTTAGGGAAGAGAAGACCTCCACGAGTCCTTCAAGCAAGGACCCAGATATAGAGATGGTGCTAATACATAGTGATTTTTATTTTCAATTTACCTTGTATTTTTCTTTTCCTTTTTATTTTTAACATTTGTAAATAGGAATTCAAATTTATGTCAAAAATTCAACAATTATTTCAAATCACATGTCTATATATCTAATTATCAGCTTTCGACTTTTGCCGATTAATGTATTGAATTTACTTTTGGTAAAAAAAAAAAAAAGAAAAAATAATTTAAACATATTACTGTTAGAGTATAATAGAGAATATTTTAGGCTCTATTCTCTTCAACTTAAAAAAAATAAATAATAAATAAAAATTAATTTTAATAAATAAAAATAAATTTTAATAAATAAAAGTCTATTTTAATCAGTAAAAATGAGTATAATAAAAATCAATTTTAATTAGAAAAAATCAATAAAAATAAGTTGAAAAAAGTCTTAGAAATCAATTATAATCAGTTTTAATCAGTAAAAATAAGTTTAGTAAAAATCAGTTTTAATCAACAAAAATCAATTTTAATTAGTAAAAATAATTTCACTTCAGTAAAAATTAATTGAAGAAAATAGTGCCTCAGTGTATAAAGAACTTAGCAATTATTAGCCATTGGTTGAGATATCTATTTGGTATTCATGCAGTATCCTTTGTTACATGTAGCTAGACCTGTTTATGGGCTTAGGTACCCGTCCGGCCCACATGAGCCTGCCAAAAAAAATGGGCTTAGACACGAATAATTCTATATAAGCCTGATCCGTCCCGAACCCAGTTAAAGCCCCTTTTTTTTTGCAAACAAGCTTGGATTTATGTCATCGAGCCTAAGCCGCTCGACCCTGTCCGGTCCGCATATTATAAATATATTAAATATTATATATTTTTATTTATATAAAAGAGATTAAATTATATAATTTTTAAGTTAAATTATATTATATATGCATAATAATTTAATTAGATTACTATTTTTTATATAAATTAATATCATTTCATATATATATACATATATATATATATATATATATATATACATATATATATATATATATATATATATTGAATTATCTTTTTGATTTATTTAAAAATAAAAATTTTATTTTTCGAGTCGAACCAGACTTTAAATGGATTTAAATTTTATGTTCAGAATCAGACTCGGACATTACACTTTCATAAAATAACCGGGTTCGGACTTGAACAGGTCTACCCATAGCCACAAGTGATAGATTAAAAAACAAATCATAAACTAAAATCAAGGCATTTTTTAGCCAAATAAAATCAATCCATATCGGATGTTCATCTGTTTGGTCCAAAATGATCAAGAAGGTTTGATCCTCTGCTGTCTAGTTGGCAAAATCAATGACAATATATATCGCCCCTGAATTGTTATTTTCATTTTGCCTAGTTGCAATCGCCTAGGACCCATCATTGATATTTGACTATTAGGTGAAAAAGCAATCCTTTTTCATATTGCGCTACAAATTGGATTCTATAAAATAGAAATAGATTTTGTTATAATGGACTGATATTGGGCTACAAATTGACTCCACACTTTGGGCAATTCTAATGACTTGGGCATGTAATTCATTTATCAGCGAAGAAATATGAATACTTGGGCCATCCTAGTGAATGAGCCCTATATCAGCAAAATTAGAAAGACTACAAGGTCGGCCCTGTATCTTCATCTTTTATCGTTGTCTGGGAAAAAATAATATGGCAGAGAAAAAAAATTGGAAATTCATGAAAATTTTAAAAGTTATTTCCTTTCGATGTTTCCAATCAAGGAAAATAACTTTTTATTTTTTTAATCTCAATTTGTATACATAAAAAAGGTAACAAATCAACAGGGAATACAAATTCTCAAACACGAGCTTTCCACACTCAAAACCATTTAAACAAAGCCATAATTGTTTATTTTCTACAAAACTAAAATCATTTGTGACGCGTGAAGTGGTTTTAGGTAGTTTGAATTGAACTCTTCTGATATGGTTGTGTCCACCTGCAAGATAAAAAGACGGTTAGGAGTGATCGAACGTACGTCCGGCGATAACCCTCTGACAGTCAAGTCAGTATCTAGATAGGCGTTTAGCAAATTGCTCTCAGAAATGAAACTGTGACTTCTCAGTGTGTGTGCTAAGTCGTACCTAATGGAGGCTATTTGTTGAGTGTTTATAAGGTTGTGGCCATGTTGCTAGGACACATGTCTGTTTGAACCTCTGTAGGCAGGACACATGTCCACTTTAGGTAATCTGCATATACCTTGATGGGACTATGATAGGATCAGAGGATTACTGACTGATGTGGTCAGCCTATCATTCTCAGATGGACGAATTCCGAAAGCTGATAAGTCTGGTCTCTGGAGGTTCGGAGGTTCGAGGAGTGACTAGTGTACTTATAAGGCTCGGTCTAACTCCTGAACCCTTAATTGATGTCAAACCAACTTGATGCAAGGTTCTGAACTCCTAGTTGGTGTCGAACCATGTTGATGAAGTGTCATATCAGTGGTCCCCCTTTAGTGTTGCACTCGAAGGCTCGCAACTCAAAGAGTGCTTAGGGAATGTCTATCCAGCCCTGTGGATAGCGCCCTTTGTTCGAGCGGGCAATTTTGAATTTTGAATTTCAAATGGATGGATGTCAGAAGGTTCGTGTATTTTCTGAACTGACCAAATATGAGTCTTCACTGCTCCAGACGTGACCTTCCGTCTGATTCGGATGAGACCACTGCACTTTTTTAGGTAACAACGCCTTTATTGCTACCAATCCTTTCTTGCCACGTGGTGGGACATTCGGTGCATTCATGATGAGCAATTAAGGTTTGAACGGTTACTGGCTGCCAAGTGTCACCTTTAAGCCATTTTGTCTTAGACTTTAATGCCTCTTTGACGTCTATAAAAACTCATCTTCTTCCTCATTTTTCACTTTCTGAAAACTCCTACATTTTTCTTTGTTCTCTTATCTGTTCTCCATTTTCTTTGCTTTCTTCACTTTTTCTTATCCTCTTTCTTCTCTGTTTCTTGTTTCTCTCTATGGCTCCCCCACAGAAATAAAAGAAACACTTTTTGGAGGTTGAGAAGGCTCAAAAGCAGAGCAAAGTTGAAGACATTTTTTCTTATATAAATAAAACGGTGAGGCCGTATATAAAAGACATTACCCCCATGTCTTTCAACTTTAGTGCGTTCGTTGAGAATGTAAATTGCATGTCTAAGTACATCTGCGTTACTCGCCCTTCATCGGAGGCTAGGATCTTCTCAACGAAGACGTCAATAGAGTTGGCCAAGGGGGAGTGGGATTATATGTGGTATTATGACCACATAATTAGAGGGTTACTCTTTCCTCCCTCTCCTTTCTTCTATCGATGCTTCGACTATTTTCAAGTGAATCCCATGATGCTGACGCCCAACGCAATAGAAGACATGGACTACTTTGAGGTGGTGTGCTATGTACTGGGAATTCCTGAGCCCGGTCCCAAGATGTTTCATTCGTTCTTCAACCTATAAGTCTCCAGCGAGCCCTATATTTAATGCTTCCAGAAGAAGCCTTTGCAAACCTTATTTGGAATAAAAGAGAACAAGGTGGATGACTGAAAGAACAAATTCTTTTTTGTAAAAGTGTTGAAGCTCCTCAAGGAGGATCAAGTGGGCTTCAGTTTCCCAGGTGCCTACAGGGGAAGGCCTAGAGTTGAGAAGCTTGAGAAAAACTTGAGCCTTTTTTATGCTTGAGGGATCCGGATCTTGGCTTCCTGTCGGCGCTCCTTCGATCCAGGCCTCATTATTAGCTCTTCTTGCCTCCGCCATGCTGATGGGGCTTTCTCACTGCCTTGCAATGTGTGAAGTTCCTCAGGTGAGTCTTCTGCCTCTGTTGTCCTACTCCTACTTTCTTTTCTTCATTTTAGCTAACCCTCGGTTGATCTGTAAAACCCTTGGTGGAGCAAAAGGCAAAGTTTGTTCTGAAGGAGGTAGCCAAGGCCATGGTCGACGATTTTCTAGATGTGAGCCTCCCTCTCAGCCCAGTAGACAACAAGGCCTTCCTGCCCTTCTGCTTCTTCAAGATTGGGCTTATGAGGATGTGGACCCTTGAGGAGAACCATGTTGCGATGGCCTTAAGGAATTGGAATGTAGAGGAGTTCCTGTACTGGTAACTAAAGAACTTCAAGATCGGGAAGGAAGACTTGGACTCTTTGTCTGTACGCGATCCTACTGCCCTCGCTATCGTCGCTGCTAACGACGATGGTGAGGAAATGGTTGGGCCCACTGGGGGCGATGCTGAGGATATCTCCAAGGATGAGCTTCCTGAGGTGGAGGTACCTAATATGCCCCTGATTCGGAAGAGTGGGCCAATTATTATAGTTGAGCCTTTTGGAGCAACTCCAACTCTAGCTGGGAAGGGGAAGAGGTTGAAGAGGCTTCGTTGGGGGCCTGCAGAGGATAATTCCAAGCTGCAGAGGTTCTGGTTGAGATTCTAACCTGAGCTCCTACACCCTAACCTCCTTCAGAGAGATTTTCAGTTCCTCAAGGTATGAAAATTTTCTACTTCTCCTTTGCATCTTGTACCTTGTCTTTATTTTAATGTTGTGGCTTTTTTGCGTGGAATGAGCCAGTTGGGGACAGGGATGGGCTAGCTGTGGTGGCTGAGATAAGCACCCAATCAACCTCTGTCCTGCCTGGGGATGACTCCATCTTGCTGAGGGAGATGATGGAGACTGGAGGGGTGGAAAGAGCTTTAGAATTGCTTCTTAGGCTTTCACAACCCTCTGGGGATGTTCAACGAGCTATCAAGGTTCAAGAGGTAGATCATTCTATGGCCCTTCTGATTGTTGAGGCTGAGCTAAACCTTGGGGGCCCTAATGAGGGGGCGAACCTCCCACCAACTACACTTGCAGTTTCTGAGGAGGAAGGGGCTGCCAATGCTAAAAGACTTGCTGAAGTCCCAGAAGTGGGTAAGAGGGTGTTCATAGATATCTGTGGTGAGACCCTTCTAATCCCTTCTGCCTATAGAGGGAACCTATCCACTGAGCTTTGTGAGGGTGCTCCCACTCAGTCCCCGGGTGATGGTTCTTCTGGTCCCCCAAGCCTAGTCATCTCTAAGGATCAGGCTCTGCATGCCTTGAAGGTTGTCTTCTTTTTCTCTTCTTTTTTAACTATCTTGATCTTTCTTTTAACCATCTTCTTATCTGCAAGAGTTGCTATTCACCTTAATAGGCTGCTCAATGACTTGGAAGCCAGCCGAGCCTTGAATGAAGCATTGGAGAAGCAAGTGGCAATGCTTCAGAAAGCTCTTAAAGAAAAGGATGAGGCTTTTTCTGCTGAGAAGAAGGCCTTAGAGGCTTGTGCTGCTGAGTGAAGTCTCTTCAGGAGAAGTACCAATACATGGTGTCTGCCAATGAATTATTGAGGCAACAAGCCATGGACTTGGAGATAGATAATTCTGAGGTTGAGGAGTGCTTATGGAAGGTAGCTAGTGAGGCTCGAAACTCAAGTGAGGCTATCGACATCTATGTGAAGAAGATGGAGGCCTTAGTGGACAAGCTTCCACAGCTTCTAAGAGGGGAGGTTCAGAAATTCATCGAATCCCGCTTCTTCAAGGGATGGCATAGCTTCAGTCTTTAAGAAGTTTCTAGAGGCGAAGGCTCACTTTAATCCCTTAGCTTCCGGGGTAGTTATATCAGACATCCAACTTTGAGAATATCCTGACGGCATGGATGCTCCCAACCTCTCCTTTCTGGATCGAGTACATTCCTCCTTTAACAAATCAAAAGATCCTCTCGAGTTATCCCCTTCCAACCATTCAAGCTTGAATTTTGAGGATCAATTTCCCATTAGCACCATGATCTGGGCTTCGAACCAAGAGGTTAGCTCTTCACGGATTCCTCCTTTTTAAGGTTGTGCTATGGCCATTGTATTACTTTTTTTTACACTTGTAATTTTGTTGTATGTTGTATTGTCTCTTGTACTATCATTGTTTGATTTAATAAAATTCATTTTACTTCTATTCTCTATTGTGTGAGGTTTTTCCTTCTTTTGTCTTTAGTTGGAACATTCCTTAGGCTTCGATAAATGCTATACTTCAGCTTTTGCTTGACACCTCTAGTCTTAGCTTATTTAGTTTACAAGACCTTACCTAGGAGGCCCTTTTCCCTTTGAGTTATGTTTAGCATTTTGACTCGTCTAAGCCTTGGTGCTTGCTTTTCTGGTGCTTTTTGCTAGCTAAGTTGGCTTGGTCCCTTTAGGAGGGTTTTTTCACCAGTCAAAATTGGGCTTGGTGCCCCTCTTGGGAGGGTCTATCGCTAGTCAAGGCTAGGCTTGGTGCCCCCCTTGGAGGGACTTTTGCTAGTCAAGGCTGGACTTGGTGCCCCCTTTGTAAGGGTCTTTTTTCCAGTCAAGGTTTGGGCTTAATGTTCTCCTTAGCTCCTTGAGGTTTTGGTGTCATCCTTAGCTCCTTGTCGCCTTTGGCTCCTAGAAGTTCGGCATCGTCCTCCTTGAGGTTTCTGTGTCTCCCTTGGCTCCTTGAAGTATTTGGCTCCTTTTCGCCTTTAGGTCCTTGAGGTTCGGCTTCGTCTCTGGCTTTTTGTCACCCTTGGCTCTTTGAGGTTCGATGACATCCTTCTTATGCCATGCCCCCCGTGGAGGGTCTTTTTCCAATCAAGCTAGGCTTGGTGCCCCCCTTGGCAGGGTATTTCGCCAGTCAAGCTAGGCTTGGTGCCTCATCTCATAGAAGTCTTGAGGCCTCCCTTAGAATGGTCTTTCTCCAATCAAACTAGGCTTGGTACCCCCATTGGGTAGGTA
>CAOJBK013119634.1:0-11405 GCA_948294925.1 Codiaeum variegatum
TAATATTTTATTATTTGAAGATTGAAATTTGAAGAATAGTTGGAGTTGAGATAAAATAGAGATGGTATCTTTTAAGAATATTCTGTTTTGAATCTCCATTTTAGAGAAATTTTTGACGAATGATTGGAGATGGCCTTAGAAACAGACGACTGAGACGTGCGGCTAAAAACAGAATCCAATAGTTTTAATCAGAATTGAATTATATAATCAAGTACAAGCAAGAAAATAATAAGAAATCGATAAACGAAGAGAAATACCAGTCATGTAGTCTCAAATCGATCAGAGGCTTGGAATTTGATTTAAATTTTATGCAAGGCAACAAAGTCTAAGCTGTATGAGCGTAGAAGACGGTGCTCAGTCGCGATTCACTACGCGCACAGTAGGCTACCATTCCTGTCTCCACGTGGCGAGTATTATCACACCGCAGTCAGGATGAAAGCTGTCACTATACAGTTTATGAGCATTTTCCGACGAAATAAGACTGGCCGGAGCTTATTAACCTTTAATTTTGAGTATGGATGCCCAGAAGCAGAAGCAGTATGTCCCATTGCACATGGATTTGAAATGTCAAACATTCCTGAGGAATATTTCGGTAATTACACTAACGGCTCCTCTGTTTTTATGTTTTTAAGTCCAGTTTATGAACTCTGATTATTAATCAGTGTCTTTTCTTGTTTAACTGGCATTCTTGTGTGTTGCTCTAATCCATATTATTTTGTCAGATACTCGAATCTATGTTGTCCTGATGCGGAGGCCCATTCGGCAGTTTAGGGCCCGTTCGGCCATTTTGACCCGTTCGGCAGTTTTGCGGCAAAAAGTCTGAAGTGTCGGATTTTAGCGAATTTTATGAGTTTTCTTATTGGAAACGGGCCTGCGACCAAAAGTCATAGCTTGGCCATGAGATCCACCCTGTTTGGGCCAAATTCGATCGTCTTGGGCTCCGAATTTAGGTTTTACTGTTTTACTTAGACTGCAAGTTATCTTTTATTATGTTTTTTTTAATGTTTTCCTTTTCCGTTTAGGGTTTGGGTTTTTCCTATTATAAATATGTGTTAGTAGGGATATTTTGGACAGTTTTTATTCAATTCAGAAATTATTCAGTTTTTCGGCGTTTCTACGTCTGTGTGTTTTGCTTTTGCACTCTTCCCTGCGTCATGCCCTTTGCACTTTTAATTATGTTCACTTCTTATAACCATACCTTATCCAAGTCGAAATGCTTAATTTTCCAAAACTCGACCCTTCCAATTGAGAGTTTAGACCTACGACCTGACCCAATTAAGTTTCAACAAGTGTCTACATAGCACCATTAAATAAATCAATTTTAACTTGCACAAAAAAAAAAAAAAAGAGTTGAAACCAAACTGGGTATAAGATTTTTCACACTTTTTATCTCTAGTTCCACAAGGACATGTATAAAACAAGTTCAGGACTAGCCTAACAACAACTATACGGTCTCCTCTCGACAAATTATAAACTTCTTAACAATGAGACAAAGCCAAATACAAAATGCTACAAGAAGGGAATGACACAAAACTTTACATGAGTAGTATCATATTAGCATGAAAGTAAATGTGGCAAAAAATAAAGCTCGATTCTCAATTGTGTATCAACAAGCACATCCTCCAGATTGTGATTGGGACTGTGATGTGTTTGCATTGGAAGACTTCAGATTGACATCCACCATGTCCTCCTGCTTTGTTGAAGAAAGTGTTTCCATTCCAGGCAAGGCAGCTGCAATTTTCCGAAACAGTGCCTGCAAAGGGAGAAATTTTGAAAAAAAAAATTGCCAATATGTAGATTGTTTCAATCCAATATATATATTTCACATTTACATCTCTATTCATTACATAAATATAAACATATCAGCTTAGCATTGACAATGGTCATTAATTCCAAAAATTGCTTCTTATGCACACTTGCAAGTAGTTACCTTGATATTGAAGCCAGCCTTTGCACTAGTTTCAATAAACATGACATTGAGCTCACGAGCTTTAGCTTCTCCTTCCTCTATTGAAACTTGCCTGTCAAAAAGTAGTAAGATACAAAGCATGAGCAAAAAATTCCCCCCCTTTGAAAATAAAATGATGAGAGTTTTCAACTTCTGTCTCTAAAACCATTAGAGCACCCACTTTTAATAAAAACAACAAATGGTTGTTTATGCTTTGTTTCAGAATTAAAAAATATACGCGAATCCATTCAAGTTTAAACAGAACAGTAAATACAGATGACACCTTATATCCTTCATCACATTATCTATTATTTTTTATTGCCCTCTATAGAAACCAAAATTTCTATGTGATGGCCTATATCTCCATTTTCAAACTATGTAAAATAAGGTGATATTCTCATGGTGAAAAAGAATGATTACAACTGAACATTTTCTCAGCAACAAGCTACGTAATTAATACAAGTAACAGTGATGGGGCAGAAAGCACACCAAATAAACTAATTTCACATTGAACTCCAACTAAATGTAGTTCATCACCTTTTGTCCACAAGGTCTGTCTTATTCCCAACGAGTACAATGATGACATCACTTCCCCTCTCAGTACGAACCTCTTCAATCCACTTAGATGTGTTCAGGAATGATTGTCTACCTTAACCACAAGACAATACAAGTTGTTAGCAAATTTCAACAAGCATGCAGCTTGCGGCCTAGAATCAGAAGTATTATGTCAGAGCAAAGAAGAAATAACAGAAATCAGAGATACAAGATTGTCAATGTGATTCTCAGTAAGGCAAAAACTGTATGTCTGTCCACACTTCAGTACCAGTAATGCAATGTGAAAGGGTAGAGAAATATAACAAGGAGAAAGCCAATAAGAAAGATAAAGAAACTACAACAAAGCCACATACTTGCAACATCATAAACAATAACTGCCACAGAGGAATCCCTAATATAGCTTGGAATGAGGCTTCTGAATCTTTCTTGCCCAGCAGTGTCCCTGAGGTACATTTCAAATTTAATATTTAACACATGGAAATGAAACTATGCAGATAGTTTACAAATTCCAATTAACAAAGAACAGAAACTAATATAATATACAAATTTATCAAGCAAGGCCATCTACTGATATAATACACGCAAAATCATAGGTGATTTCTAAATCATGAAGTGTTCAGAAAGTGAATGGGATTTTGTATGTAATATTTAACATCATTGACATATATAGCAAGGCTTAAGGGGCAGGAGTACAGACATTAAGATGTAACATAAGTTATCCATCATTAGCAAGAATTTGAGATGCCATATCCTACTCTTTCACTTTTATCATAAGAACACAGGAAGCTAAATCTCTAGTCCAACAAGGCAATGCAACCAAGTTTGCTTGGGTAGGATATGACAAAAGGAAGCTTATAATTCAGAACTACCAGAAGTTACAATTGCACCATTCTGTTTCTGTGTGCTTTTAATCAAACACGTAACAATAAGGTGAGCAGAATTGAATACATCTTCTGATTTGTATAGTCCTTGAAACAATTAATACATGTATTTCAGGGAGATTATCCTGACATAATCATTGTCATCAATGAAACCAATAGGCAAAACATAATAACCAGGTATTGAATCCATTGTATTCATATGTGAATGCATATATCAGCTACGAGGAATGCTAGTAAAATAAACAAAGATGATACATATCTTAAGAAACTTTATTGATCTATTCATCAATGTGCTATGGTAGTTTTGGCATAAAGATAGGTTTGATAAAATTAAAAGCGAAACCAAGAGGGTGTGTGTGTGCATCCATAGTAATGATAATAAATCCTCACCATAGTTGCAATCTAACAGTTCGATCTTCAAGATACATTGTCTTTGAAAGAAAATCAATACCAATTGTCGCCTGATTATCAATTGAAGGACAAATAAGCTTAGAACACGTAAACAAGTTAAGTAACGAAGGAAGCATAATAACATGAATTTTAAAGGTCAAATGAACTATTTGTTAGCAAGAACAGATGCTCAAAGAAGGCAGTGAAGGCCTATAGCTCATCACCATAATGAGCAAGAGGCTTTTAAGATTTTTTGCCCTGATGTTACTAAACCACATTGACTATCAACTAGCTCAAATGAAACCATGCACAGTAAGGGCCACAATAAAATCATGAGTAAGAGCTTTTATCACCTAAAAAATTTGCTTAAACTTTAATTATACTGATTAACTTTATTAATCCTTATCGAGCAAACACTGCCAGTACAAATACAGTGTAAAACATACAAGTCAATTCAGAAATCCACAGCAACTGAAGATGCTAAACTTAAAGGCTTATTAGAAGCTGTTTCTCTTCTCAGAAATCCAATTCTACAATGATTTTTTAACTGTATCTGAAATTTCTGGACCAAAAATCACCGCATGAAATGAGATCGCAAAAATCTAAAGTGCAAAACAAACTAACAATTAATAGCATAACAAGATGAAATGAGATCCATCTATGCTGACTAAAGCCATCTTCCCAGCCCTATCGCAAACAAATTACCTGATAAGTATTGTCAAATTTGTCATACATGAAGCGAGTGATGATACTGGTTTTCCCCACAGATTGATCGCCTAAGAAGACCAGCTTGTACTTGGCCAGCGCCGAAACTGGAGCCATTATAGGATCTAAACAAGGATCAGATACGAAGTCGAAATCTCGCCGAGTTTTTATCGATGATGTCACCGGTTAGATCGCGAAATCGGAGATTACTGTCTGATATTTTCCTGTGTATTCAAGTATTTATATTTTTTCAGCAGCGTGAGCTGGCCGATGAGGCTTCGAGCTCTGCGCGTGAGAGGTTTGGAAAGAGTCTACCACGACGTAGCTTTTTCCTTGATTTGTGGATTTGCGCTCGTGTATTTATATCTAGCCCATGAAATAAGCACCTTATAGATTTCAATGATTCTGGGCCAAAATGCCTTGGCCCAAGTTGGGTGAGCCCGCGAAGCCAACACGGTAAAAAAAAAAAAGAAATAAAACGCAAGGCACGTCGTTTAAAGAACTACACCTAAAGACAAGCCATTTTACTGTTGTGGCTCCCTGCTGATGATTAAAAAACTGGGAGTGCCCAAAATCAACCCAAGTACCAAATTGAGAGAGAAATGGCATTGAGAGCAGCCGTACTCCGCCATCTTCGGGTTCCCGTACAATCGGTGGCCCTAGCCCGAACCAAATCTCAGCCATGGAGCTTCTGTGTTTCCATGCGGTTAATGTCATCGCACGACGACCATCTCACTAAGGAACAAGTCATCGATAGAGTCCTTGACATCGTCAAGAGCTTCCCCAAAGTCGATCCATCCAAGGTTTGTCCATTTACTGCCTTTCTCTTCATTTTGTGGTGTTTATTGGTTCTAATGCTGATTTGATTCTGTTAAAATGTGCCAACAAAACTGAAATTTTATCTCAACTTGATTAGGTGTTTGATTTGGTTGCGGTTATCGTTGTAATGTATTTTATCAACTTATATGAATCTAACTACACCAAAATGGAAACTTGATTTTCATTTCTTTTATCAACTTAATGGATGTTATTACTGTATTAGTTGACAATCCAGCTAAAAATGATTAATCTGTTTTTGCTCCGTTAAAAGAAACTCAACTCAACAACTCAACTCAACAAAGCCTTAATTTGGGTTTGGCTATAT
The DNA here is from genome assembly GCA_948294925.1 of Codiaeum variegatum. NCBI lineage: Eukaryota > Viridiplantae > Streptophyta > Magnoliopsida > Malpighiales > Euphorbiaceae > Codiaeum > Codiaeum variegatum. The sequence continues at coordinate 5,624 of CAOJBK013119634.1, forward strand.
GGATTCGCTTTCTCCACTCGGGTCAATCGTGAACCATATTATCAGAAATGTTAAAGGAAAAAGAGGGGGGGAAAATTCATTTTGGCTCTTTTGGCTCAATATAGCTTCCAGGGATGCTTAATGTGAAACTAGCAATCACTACTCCATGGACTCTGGAAAAAGGAAAGTCCTTGAAATGATTTAGGTTCCGAAAGTTGAGGATCAACTCTATAGGTGATTGGGATTAATGATATCACTAAGAATTCTGAAACAAAGATAATTAATCTAATAAGAACGGTTCATAGAATTATTTATGTTTAATTGATGCTCTTAGGAAGAGTAGCAACCTTAGAGTTGGATGTGTGTTTTCTTGCACAGTAGAACATGAGAGACCCTAATCGATTATGCTATGCTTTGCATTGCTGAAATTTCCTTGGTCCTGATAATCTTTTTCATGTTAAAAGGAAATGAAAAAGAGGCATTGAGAGGAGTATCTAACCTTGTTTGCCTGCATTTACGAGCATTACTAGGCTGATGTCAATTATTGAGTTCATGACGTTAAGAAGAATGGTGGAGGTTGTAATATTTAGTTGTTGGCTCTGTGTGAATTTTTTTTTGGAAGTTTCCGGCATCTGTCTAACCTTCTGTTTGAAATAGAAAATAATGTATTAACAGCAGTGGCTTAAGATCTTTTTCAATGCTCTTTCTGTAGAATTGATTTGTGATGGTAAGCAATCAAGGTTGAGTGTCATTATCAGTGCTTCTTTTTTCTGCTCTCTCTCCTCCTTAGGTTTTTCTTAGCCATTAAACAGTAGTGCAAAATGAAAGGGATGTTATTGTGATTGGTGGAATAATGAATTATAGTGCTGCAACTAGTACCGATTGAGACAAAATGAAACACAGAAGAGAGAAATCATAAAAGAACAGAGAAATTGAATGGTGATGGAGGTTGGTGGAAAAGGAGGTTTGGGGTGAGGGTGGCAAGTTTGAGGAAGGAGTTGGAGAAAAGGGAAACTGCAATTAAAATTATTCTTTTATTTGTATATCACTGAAAGAAACTTATTTTAATTATTCCAGTTAATGTGCTATGAATTTTAAAAATTATAAAAATCATAGGTAAAATTAATAAATTTGGGACGGTCTATGGAAAAAAACTAAGGTTTGATTTTTTTCCCTCTGTCCATTAACTGAGTCTAGTGTCAAAGCAAGGCTTAACCATCATTAACGTACTAGCATTCCTTTGGGAGTCCAATTTGGTTTACATTGTCTCTCTTTTCTTTGTTAAATATTTTATATACTTCTCTTCATTCTCTTCATGTGTGTGGAAGGCTTAGAATTCATTACGTTTTTGTGCCTTAAATGTGCCTGTCATATATACGAAGCTAATGATTATCTAACCATGTTTGGGTGCCTCTAATTGCCTAGATTCAGATAGTTGTATTATACTCTTGGAAACGCTCCAATGGAGTGTTTCTCATATTGTGGTGTTGTAGCATCCTTGATAATATAGTTGGCATCATTTGAGATAGTAATTTGCAACCTTTTTTCCCCTATGAGGTGGGGTGACTAAGGAATTGTTTTTGACGCCGTATGTTAGAAGTTAAATTCATTTCCTTCACTCTGTAACTTGCTCATCCATATCAAGACGCACTATCAGTTCATCGCCCTTCATGTGGTGCGTCTCTTTTTACCATTTTGATTCCCATCTCAATTTTTGGAGTGAATGGTCTCCCTGCATCAATCATGCTGAAAATTTGGCATTATTAGCTGTAAAATCCAGCACCTTTACTTTGTAGTGTTACAGAAATGATTGGCTAAAATTTATCCAACAATCATTTGCAGGTGACTCCTGATGTACACTTCCAGAATGATCTGGGTTTGGACAGCTTGGACAGTGTAGAGATTATAATGGCTATAGAAGAGGAGTTCAAGCTTGAAATTCCAGACAAGGAAGCAGTTAAGATTGACTCCTGTAATCTTGCTATTGAGTATGTTTATAACCATCCGATGGCTTCTTGATTTGGATATGGGGTTTGTTGCCCAGATTTTTGTGGAAAACATTGCCACCTTTGTTCTTCTTTAGTGTCTGAATGGATTTAATACTCAATAACAGGTTGGAAAATAATCTGAATCTGTTTTCTAAGAGTAGCATTTGACAAACTGGCATCATTTCATCTGGCCTTACTTAAGAATTGTTATGATTGAATATCATTTATGTTCACATTCTGATGTTCTAGTTTGCTTGCTGCCCCCTTGTGTCTTTGAACTATTAATAGATGATCTGGAGGGACAAATCTTCCTTTCTTTATGCTTCTTTTTCTTCAAATGCACCAATCAAGAACTACAAACTCCAAAGTGGCAAGCCGAGCAAGAGGGGGGAGCATCAAAATCCTTCATCAGTCTATAGCCAAATTTAGTGCGTTATAACACGATTGTCACCATGAATTTAACTAAGCATTATAGGTGATTTGGTGAGCCTGTGTCCCATTTTGTCACGGACTTGTGATCTCCATTTTGGTGTACCCTCACTTCTCTGTTTTCCTGTTGGAGGATATATTTATTTATTTTTCTGCAAAATAAATTTCATTAGTGGCTATTTTTTTCCCACTTTGAGGTGGGGTGACAAAAAGTATAAGATATGTCACTTTAGCTGTTTTTTTATTTTTTATTTTTTAAAATTAGAAATTACTCTTCCTCGAGTTTTGCTTATAAAAAACACCAATATGATTTTATTTTTCTTCCCAGTTATTGTTAAGAAAGACGTAAATATGGAATACAACTGATGATACCATAAACCCAGTTTATGGAAACTGACAAATAACCAAGAATGGGAAATGAATGAGAGAATCTATTTGAGAGCTACAAGTGGAGCTCGAGCTCAACTCTGTTTAAACTTTATCCGGCTTGATTACACTCATAGAAAGACCAATCAAACAGATAGATGATATGAAATGGCAAACAGTATACAATAACAGGTACATATGACATGGTAAACAATGTAATTACAAATTGAGCAAATCAATGGAGCATATTGATGATCGAAAGTGCAATAGCAGACAACTCCAGTGTATCATTATTCCAGACTGTTAATGGCGAAACTCTACCTTTTTCTTTGAACCCATCTTCACAGGTAGTCGAGGCATCTAAAACCGAACTCAATTCAACATTGGCATCTTCATAGTGCTTGGACTTGTAATCTTTAGTGGCTTGTTTAACAGTCTGACTTGCATCAGAATAAAGATCCAAGCAATCATTCAAACAAGCTCTCATGTTGGGGTCTAAGCTTTTGTTCTTCAAAAGCTGCTTAACATGGCGCCTTGTACTGGTCACGTTCTGCTTGGCTAATCTGATGGAGATTATGCCTAGTTCACGAATACTATTCATGCTATGGCTTTCGGAATCTGCTTCAAGGGCTCTTACACAGAAGTTATATTGAATATTTGGATCAGTTTTGGCACATTTTCTACAAGTTTCGTGGATGAGATTATTGCTTGCAGCTGTGGCGTAGAAGGTGGTGGAGAGAAAGATGAGAGAAAAATAATAAGGGAAGCAATGCTTCATGTTGAAAATATTTGAAAGAGGGTAATTTTCTAAAGAGGATGTGGAGTTTATATGCAGATAGATATGTGGTCAATATCAGAAAGGGAAATGCTGAAGAATTCGTGACTTTGTTGTGGGAAATGAGTGCTCTCTCAGCATTATTATAGTGAAATTCTTACGTGAACCTAGTACATCGCATATTTTGGATCGATAATAGTGATTTTATATATTAGCATTTTTTTTAATGTATAATTACTATCTTGATGAACAATTATAAGGCTAACCGCTTCATTATTATTTTTAAAGAAAACATAACATAGCAAAATATTTTCTTGTCTATTGCATAATATGAATATATGAAAAGAAAAGGGCAATATAATTAATTTTGAGAGTAAGTAGCAACTAAACTAATCATATTTTTGGAGACTAAAGCATGAAAATAATTGTAGAAAAAAAGTATAAGGGTTCTTTCATGCAGAGATCATAATGTTATGCAATCGATACTTTCTTGATGATCATTCATACTCATCATACTTGGCAAAACAATGGATATATCCGTTTATTTTTTGGTGTGTATTTTAGAGGAAAAAAAAAGAGCATGAAATAAATATTTGAGGTAAGCAAAGTAATATTATAAACTTGGTTTGAAAGTTGAAAATGTTAAATTAACTTGGTAGTGCAATTGCGTTTGCTTGAGATAAGGTTTATGAGAAATTGCCAAGTCAAATTTCTACAACTAATGAATCCCACCTTGGCTTGGAAGTAGTCCAACTACCACTGTGTTCTCATCTCTAACACCTCATATATGTGTTGCCAGTTGATAATTACATTCTTCTACCATATTTCAATTGTGTAAGAATTAGGAGTAAGTTCGATTGGACGTATTTGAATGCAATGCAATGTAATCAAATATATTTAATGTAAAATGTAATCAAATATATTTTAATGTAAATTTATATTAAAATACATTTTATTATATTGTATTGCATTTTATTACACACAACCAAACACTACAATATCTTTCATACAATTTTTTTTAATGTAATTATTTTCTGCAAAATAAAAACCCATTTCATTTGATTACATTGAATTTTTGGCATGATACAAATGTTATGACATTTTAGTTAACATTTAATCTAATTTTGAGATAAAAAAAAAGTCCCAAAAATAATCAATAAAACTAAAAATAACCGAAATGTGAAAAATTGACCGAAATTCCTAAAGGTCCCTATGAAAATTTTGATCTAGAAGTCCGAGCTAGATTATGATTTTTTGGCATGATAAAAATGCTATAGCTTCGTGATTAACCTTTGATCCAATTCGAGATCAAAAAGTCTCAAAATAGTACATAAAACTGAAAATAATCAAAATTTGCAAAATACTTAGTGGTTCCCTTAGGAAAATTTTGATCCAGAAGTTCGTATAAGATTTTGAGTTTTTGGCATGATATTATTGTTATGGCTATGTGATTAACCTTTGTTTCAATTTTAAGGTCAAAAAGTTCCAAAATAATCCTTAAAACTCAAATTAACCAAAATGTACGAATTTAGCCAAAATCCGTAGTGGTAATTCTAGGGAAATTTTGATCAAGACATCAAGGTGAGATTTTGCGTTTTTGACATGATATTATTGCTATGATTTCATTATTAACATTTCATTCAATTTTGGGGTCAAAAGGACTCAAACTAGTCTATAAAACTTAAAATAACCGAAATGTGAAAATTTGACTGAAATCTCTTGTGGTACCCATAAGAAAATTTAGATCCAAAAGTCCGGATAAGATTTCGATTTTTTAGCATGACATTAATGCTATGGATATGTGATTAACCTTATCCTATTTTAAGGTTAAAAAAAAGGCCTAAAATAATCCTCAAAACTCAAAATAACCAAAATACACAAAATTTGCCAAAATCCTTATTGATACTCTTAGGATAATTTCGATTCAGAAATCCAGCAAGATTTTGCGTTTTTAGAATGATATTAATATTATGGATTATTTATTAACCTTTCATTCCAATTTGAGATCAAAAAGACTCAAAATAATCTATAAAACATAAAATAAGTGAAATGTGCAAAATTGGCTCCTACGAAAATTTTTGATCTAGAAGTCCAGGTAAGACTTTGAGTTTTTGGCATGATATAAATGCTATGGCCTCATGATTAACCTTTCATTCCATTTTGAGGTTATAAATACATTAAATAGACCATAAAACTTAAAATAATCAAAATGTGCAAAATTAGCTAAAATTCCTAGGAAAAATTT
>CAOJBK013120008.1:0-10206 GCA_948294925.1 Codiaeum variegatum
ATGGCATAAAAAAAAAGGAATTCTGGAAAAGAAATCATTACTAATTCTCAGGAGTCGTAGGATGACACCGCAATAGTAGTGCATGAAGGTTTCGTTCCACAGCTTGTGGAACAAATTAAGCGTGGGTTGGCTTCTCCACAGCCATTTCACCAACAAAACACAATTGAGACAGAGATTCTGACAAGACCTGTTGCTCGAGACTAAGGTAATGTTTCTCAACTTGTTCATCTATAGTCATTTTTTTAATGAAATGAGTAAATGTTCTAAAATGTTACAAGAGACGTTGGAAAATCAAAACAAAATAGCCGAGGAAATGATGAAGAATCAGGGTATTAAAATGACAGAACATAACAAAATGCTTGAGAAATTTATGAAAAATCAGACTGAGATGTTCAAAGCATTTAGTAATACATTTACTCCACCTCAAAGTCCTACGCAGGCTACTATATAAAGGCCTACTAAGCAATCCTTAGAATAACTCGGGGGGGGGGGGGGGTGATTCTCACTGACCAAATGAATGTTATCTTCCTCCCCATGTGAGGAAAGAGCCAAGGATAGTGCCTACTGGCCATCCTAGGAACAATATTCCACAAGTACATGCTAACACTAGCCCTACTAACAATCTTATTGTCTATGAACTTGATGTAGGTTCACCTAGTGAAATGTTGGGGAATGTGACACCAACTAGTAACAGGAATCAGCAGCCTGTTATTCTACAACAAATCCCTAAAAGACAACTCTTTATGGATATGGAAACTATAAGAGATGTTATCCAGGAATTGAATAGATTGAGCCTCAGATAAATTGGCCATCCAGAATTCCACAAACCATATCCAGATGTTGTGGATCAGGAGAATCATTATCCTAGAGGGTACAAAATCCTAGATTTCATATTATTTTATGGTGAGGATGGTCAATCTACTATAGAATACATTGTCAAGTTCACTATACACTGTGGGGAGTTGGCTAATTTTGACAACTTTTCTAACTTTTGATTGAGGTTGTTTCCTAACTCTTTAATTGGTGCAGCTTTTACATGGTATACTACATTCCCTCAGAATTCTGTACAAATTTGGCAAGACATGGAGTGCCAATTCCACATCCAATTCTTTAAAGCTGAGCTTGAAGTGTGCATTGCAGAGTTATCTCGAGTGACATAAAGGGCTGGAGAGTCTGCGAACATATTTATAGCAAGGTTCAAAAAGATAAGGAACCGCTGTAAAATTTTCCTACCAGAGACAGAGTTTGTAAAAATGGCACAAAGAGGCTTGGACATAGAACTCAGGAAGAAATTCCAAGGAATGGAGTTTAGGGATTTCTATGAATTGGCTGCTATGGTCACTGAGTATAAGGAATTACTAAAAGAGGAGAGCGATCAGAAAAGGGTAGTTATGGGGACATATTATCAATAAGTCACAAATCCTGAGATTACTGTGGTAGATTTGACAACTACTGGTTCTTGTGTATTTTAGTCACTAGTGAGAAAATCACTAGAGGGATGGAAGAAGTCACAAGCCTCTGGTAACACACAACAACAACAATATACCTTTTATGTCACTAAAATAGAGGAAATCTTTTATTTCCTATTAAAGGAGAAATTCATGCAGTTACATGTTACTCACAAGCTACTAACAAAAGAGGAAGTCAATGGCAAATATTATTATAAGTATCACCATTCTTAGAATCATAATACTAACTCTTGTTGAGGTTTTCACAATGTGATATAGGATAGAATTAATAATGGAGTATTAAAGTTCCCTGAGAAAAAGGAGGCTATGTTGCTAGATGAATATCCATTTCCACCAGTGGCTATCATTAACTCAATAGTTGTGGATCTCAAATCTCTTATGTTGACTGAAGGTAAAAAGAAAATATAGTTCCACCAAGAGTCTATAAGGAAAAGGGCAAGAAACTATGGATTCCTAAACCTAAGCCATCTTTTGTTAAAGATAGGCTGGGGAAACTTCCATCAGAGGCTCACCCATCTAAGTTTCAAAGGAGTCAACCTCGATTTATTGCACCACCACCTATCGAACCAAGTCACCAATGGAAGAGAGTGTAACACAAGAAATTCTCTAAGCCACTCACACCATGACTCAAAAGCATAGACTGCAAAGACAGAAGTAAAGAGGCAAGATGATCCATAAAAAAATACTTCTCCTAAAGGGAATCATAACAAGTTCAGAAGGAAGGCTACTGACGATGTTAATATTTTTGGAGAGGAGGATCTACTGGGGAAGCCTTTAGGAAAGTTTGACTTTAAGGTATTCTACTTTAAACCATATAGTGTTAAAGTTACTGATGAATCTATAATGCCTAAAAGTTGGGAGGATGTAGAATCGGTAGGCAGTTGTAATTTATATGACACTATAAATTATTTCATGATGGAGAGTATTCATGTACCCTATGGATGTGTTGCGACTTTTTTCATCTTACTTGCTAGTTTTAAATCTAAATTGGTGGAAGAAGATGTTGTTGATGTTCAAGTTCTTAGAGCTCGGGGGCCAACAGTTCTTGAGGAGGAAGGTTACTTAATGGGGTAACGATATAAGTAGTAGGTCTTAGTCAACCAAAGAAAGTTCTATTTGAAAAGCAATCATTGCAAATGACACATCCTATCAAACTATTATATGTTAAATCATATGGGAATGAAAAGCCAATCAGCAGGGTCCTTATTGATAATGGGTCAACAGTGAATATCATGCCATTTAGAATGTTGTATGTACTAGGCAAGAGTGAAGATGACTTAATTTATATAGAGGTGTCAATTTCTAATTTCACTAGGGAGCTATTTCCTATGGAAATTACTACAGATAGTAAGTCTTCTCTAACTGTTTTCTTTGTTGTTAATTCCTTTGCAAGTTATAATATTTTGCTAGGGAGAGATTGGACCCCTTCCAACTGGTGCATCCCTTCTTCCTTACATCAACTATTACTATTCCAGAAGGAGAATGATTTGAGGTGGTATGGGTAGATCAACAACCATTTACTACCTATTCATATGTTGTGGAGGCTAGGTACTAGGATTTTAATGTTGGACCTATTAAGTTCACTGGCAGAAAGAGTGATGGAACTCTTAAATCCATCAAAATGAATGAATCCGTGGTGGAAGAAACTAAGGAGAAAGATGAGATTTTGCTCAAACCCAACTCCATATTATCTTATAGGTCGATGGCTCAGACTATAATTATGGAAGAGATTGATGACTAAGTTCACTAAGAAGGAGTTGGCGACAGCTGTGACTGCCATAATAAAAACATAATTGCAACAGACTATGGACAGATTAGAGATAGAACCTCTCTTTAGTACTTATGGAGCAAAGGTGATATATGAGGAAGAGCCTATGGAATATAAAGATGTCCTACAGATGCATGACCTAGAAAATCCTATGGAAAAGACTAATCTTGGCATCACACATATGCCAAGAAACACATTTGCAAGTCTAGCAGGAGAACCACAAAGAAAGGACATCAATGACTAATACCTACAGAAGTATCTTCCCACCATGTGAGGAGCAATAGAGCTTAGGTAATCAATAGTGTAATGCCTAGGTCTACAGTACTTAATGTGTTACTATAGAGACCTGGAGAAATATAGGGCTAACTATATGGCTAGATTTACTGCTCAACTATAAATAGGCTTTTATGGCCATTTATGTGAATAAATAAAAGAGTAGGCTAACTTACCACTTTTTCTAGTTATTTTTTTCTATGTGTTTGTTTGTTTTTTATGTGTGTTTCCCTTTTTTTGTCAGAACAATAGAAAGATCACAAGATTAATAGTCTCAGGCCATTCCAACAATCAAGTCCACAGTAAAATCAAGTTTTAGTAACCAATGCAATGTCATGGTTGCATGAGTGTAATACAAAATGGTTGTGGTGCATCTATCCAAATGTTCAGTGCCATGGCTACATGATTTCAATATCAACAACAAGGCAAAGGTAGAGGCCTTTCATCCTATATATCCAAGTCAAGTTAATTTTCACTAGCCTTAGTAGCTTTATATCAAAGGATATGTTCAAGCTCAATAGTTGTCATCAAAGTACATATGGAAGAAACAATTTCCATGCCAAGAACTTACTGAGGAATAAAAGAAATATTTCCTTAAAGCAATCATTAAAGAATGCCTTGTTGCTTTCATTTACGGTTCATTTCTGGAGTTGTTGTTTGGTGAATCAGTTTGGAGAAATCTTGGATGCAGATAAGAGAGTTAGAGTTGAAATAATTGAAAAAGAAACCAGATCACCTAAGATGGAGGTATGTGAGTTTAATTTTAGATTTTTGGCTTAAGATAATTTTTTTATATAAAAATGAGTTAATTGAAATCAAATAGCCAAAAATAAAATTTTCTTACATTTTGATATTCAAAAGTTTTCAAATTCTATAATTCCACAATTGATTAAGGTTGAAAGTCATAATTTCACAAAGTTTTTTGCTTGGGTTTAAAGTTCAACTCAATCACCAAAATTATTCAACATTTCAAAAGATCAAAAGGTTTTGAATGATTTTACTGTACTTTTAAATTTTTAGTCAATTAAGTGAATTTAATTAATGTGAATTATAAATAATTTTCTAGCTAAAAGAGAAGTCGAAGTTATTGTATAAACTACAAAATTAAATTCAATCTTGAATGATTTAAATTGTAGTAAAGTTATTGATTTAGAAAAAAAAATCTTTTTCTTTCTCTTTCCAAGTTTTAATTAATATATTAGTATAATAATCATTAAAATTTAAAAAAAAAAAAAAAAAGCCTAGTACCTCGCGTCAAAAAAAATGGTTGCAATAGCTTGGAGATGGATTATTAATATAATAGTATAATAAATAATATATTTTATAAAATGGGGCACACATTAAAAAAAAATTGAACGAAAAAAAAAAAGACAGATTTATCTGGGCAGGGGTGAAGAGCACCACTGCTGAAACTCAAGATCGTGGCCAATCAACTGCCAAGTAAAGGAATTGAAGCTTAATGGAAAAAGGCAGGTGGCTCGAGCTAGAATCCACGAGGGGCCAATAATGGAGAAAGGAATTTGGGGATTTAATTGTTTGAGGAATTTTAAGTTGAAATTGGGAGAGTGAAAATATTTTTCAATCTCAAAGGCAAACACGATTCATATTTTGAGATGGACTCTTAATTTTTATTGGCTTATAATAAGAAGATTAAACTTAGTTGAGAAAAAGAGCTAATATATTGTGGAGTTGTAGAAAATTTTTATTACAAGTGCAGTATGGATTTTGGCTCTGGATATTATACTTTTAGTCTCGCCTTTAGACTATGGATTTGATACTCAATCAAATTGTATGCGAGAGACATTGTTTATACCATAATATTTTTAAGCCAAAATATTTGGCTACGATTAAATGGTCCAAATTAGACTAAGGAGATCATTTAAGTTTATGGGCTAAATTTTATATTGTAGAAATACAGGAAGATTGTGGAGAACTCTAGAGTTTAGACGGTTACAGTAATTGCAGAATGTAGCTTAATGGGGTTACTTCATAAAATACTTGTGGTGTAGTTACTGAGGAAGCATCACTTAATGGAAATATAACTACGATTCTAAATCCCATGCAACAAGTCCTGTGCCTTTTTTCTGTCCCAACGAGCTATCCATCTTTTTCAATTTTCTACAAGCTTTTGTAATCAGATTTCTAGCATTCAATAAAATTTTCATTGTTACTATTTTAATTTCATAGTCAATTTTTCATAAATAATTTTTATACTGCTAACTGAGATTCCAGACCTACTGGGGTAAGGAAGTCTGGGAATCCACAATCATTGATCCTTTGAAGTCAGAAGGTGCAACACAGGTTTCATGCACCTTCACCCGAATATGGCACGCCTCGCTTCTACAACCCAAAAATTAAACAACAAACACTAAGAACTAAACAAGAATTTATCATTTCAGCCTAAAAATAGTATTTATCTAAATTTAAATGAAGAAGGTCGAATGGTAAAAAATAAAAAGCTATATTGTAATGCTTAAGTTTATAAGTTTATGACATAATTGTTTTTTCTTTTGTATTTTCTTTTTGTTTTTGAAATATATTCTTCATTCAACTAAAGGGGCATAATCTAGATAATACAACTGTTGAGTACAATTATTGTCAGAAAATAAAAGAAATTGTAAACAATTCAAAGAAACACAACCCTTTGGCTTACAATCATGGCCCAACATTGAGACACTCTCAAATGTTCAGAGCGAAATTTCACCGGCAGCTTGAAAGGCAACAAAATTGAACTCATGATTTCCGACAACAAGTTGTACATAAAGTCACACCAACCAAACCACACCATGCAACTAAGAAAGAGGATTACAATACTATGAGAGGCTTGAACTGGAAATACCAACCATTGCCTTGAAGATCGTAGTGCCTCACCGAACACAAAATTGCCGCTAACAGCGAAGATACTCCAAAGGCCTCGCTATAAAACTCTCCTTTATTCTATTAGAAGTACATAAACTAGTTAAAGAAACGAGAGAAAAGGTACTCCAACTGCTTGTTGGAGGTGGCAGCGATTTCCCTATGTTGAAACCCTAAATGGAACTTTCAAAACTTGAGAGAGAGAGAGAGATCACTCTTCTTCTTTTTTTATTGAATGTGACAGAATTATACTTATATTTTATTAATAGCTTGAATTGAAACTTAAACTTCTTGGGCAAAAAAGAAAAAAAAAATTGAAACTTAAACTTAGTTATAAGCCACCTCTAGTTTGTAATATGCTCAGTCCATGCTAAAAACAGTGTTTTAAAAAAATTGGACCGATCATCAAACCAACAAAGAGAAAAGTTTACAGTTTAACCGATCCAAACATTTTTTGAAATATATATATATATATTAGTCACATATAATATGATTTTTTAAATATTTTATTTTCTACTAAATATTAAAATATAGCAAAATCATATAAAATTTTTATATTTTTAAAGATAGAACATTAATATTTTTATGTAAGGTTTTATTTTATACATTTTTTATGAATTTTTAAAGAATTATTTTTTATTTAAAAAATATAAAATCTGATTTAATTCAATTTAATGATTTTCGATTTTTTGTCCAATTCGACCGGTTTTATCAGATTTTATCCAATCCAACTACAAATTCAATTTTTTAATAGTAACCTAACCTATTAGATTTTCGATTCCCGTTTCAATAAGTTGAACCAATCATTTCAACTCAATTTTTAAAATACTTGCTAAAAGAGCGATAGAGGTAGGGTCTATAAATAAACTATTAAAAAAATAGGAATAAATAGAAAAGGGGAAAAACAGAAATCATAGCCAAAAATAGCCTTAAACAAATAAAATAGCAAACAACATAAGAACCATATGACTAAAAATCACCAAGAATAATGAGTGCTAGAGAGGGGACTCACCTAATCATGCCACGATGCTCCACATCTACTCTCCTACACAAACATTTCCTTTTTTTTATTTTTCATGTCGAGACCAATTATTCAACTTCTTTTATTTTGTGCCCATGTCCTCTCTTTCTACCACATATTAATTTTTTTTCCCCAACAAATAAAAATGTCAATTTCATAAAATCCAATCTTTTAATGGATAGCTTGGTGGGATGAAGTTAAATTTTGTTGCTTTCTCTAAAATTCTTGAATTTAATAAATTTATAGAATAAAATATTTATGATTTTATTTCTAGATTGTGTTTATTAGTAGAAAAAACATTTTCAATTCTCTATCTATAATTTTCTCAATTTTCTAATTCTAAGAAAATTTTTGAAAAATAAAAATACATTCATTTTTAAAAAAAAAATATCTCGTTATATTTTGAAAAATTAAAATTTTCATATTTCTATTTATAAAGAAAATTTGTAAAAAATTATAGAAATTGCAAAAAAAATTAAAATGATTAAATATTAAAAATTTTAATTTTAAGTAATAAATAATTTTAAATTGAGTCATCAAATAATATCTTAATTAAATAAAAATAATATTAGAAACCATAAATTCTCTTAAAATCTACCAATAAGAGCTTACTATGTTTTAAAAAATTAATAATAAATATTACACTAAGAATTCAAAATAAAAATTTCTTATATTTTTTATATTAAGGAAGAGTGCAACGTGTGTGTATATATATACTCAAGCTTGTTCTCTTCACCTTAAGGAAAATAATATTTATTAAAAATCAGTCTTTATCAGTAAATATTAGTTTTAATTAGAAAAAATCAATTTTAATCCGTAAAATAAGTTTAGCGAAAATAAGTTCAGTAAAAATCAGTTTCAATTAATAAAAATAAGTTCAACTATGCTCTAAAATCAGTTCTAATTAATTTCAATTAGTAAAAATCAATTCATCAAAAATAGGTTCAGTAAAAATAAATTCTAATAAAATCAGTTTCAATTAATAAAAATAAGTTCAATTATGCTCTAAAATCAGTTCTAATTAATTTCAATTAGTAAAAATTAGTTTATCAAAAATAAGTTCAGTAAAAATAAATTCTAATTAATAAAAACCAGTTTTAAACGATAAAAATAATTTCAAATCAACAAAAATCAGTTGAAGAAAAAAATGTTTTAATTTTTGCTCTATCTTTTTAAAATTTTATTTTACCTTTTGTTACTAAACTTTTTTTTAATAAAATTAAAAAGAAAATTGTTTCAGCAAAGTACAACCCGAAAGGCGAGAGAAAACAGAAGAACATAACAACCCATGTAATTAAATCTAACAAAGAGAAAACTTTCTTTCTTGCATAGGTCTTCATAAAGTAATTTAATGCAGAATGAAGGGAACGAGGGCCGCCAAGTTGCTTCCTAGTTAATTCTTCCATAAGCTGCTAAAGCGTCAGCTATTCTAGTTCCTTTCCGGTAAGTGTACGAAACCACTACCTACATTGAAGTCATTTGAGAAAGGCACCTAGTCCATTTAGCTTTTAAATGTCAAGGAACTAAGTCTGATTTAGATCTAAATAAAGAAACCACATATGTGGAGTCACTTTCCAACCATAATTTATGCCAACCATGAGTAAAAGCTAGGTCAACTACATGCATTGCCACTCCCAATTCAGCCATATATGCAACATCTCTACTCGAACCAATGGTAAAGAAACCAAGCGAGTAACCTCTCATGTTGCGAAAGATACCACATGAACCTGCAAGAAGCTCAGAATAGGAGTCGTTTGTATTCTCCTTGATTCGGTCTTGCGGAGGATGTTGCCAAATAATTGAAATAATCATTGAGGCCCTCGTTGGTCTACCTGAAATGTTAAGAGAACTTAAGACATGTAAATCCAAACAAGAGTTATTCATGGATCCAATTTTAAAAGAATCTGCCTCCTTCATAATTTTCCAAAGCCTTATAAGAGTAACATGAATAGTTGGCTGAACATCTTCAAAAATCTCATCAATTCGCACCTTCCATAATAACCAAACTGTGCCAACCACTACTACCCTCCAAATACCTGAAATTTGAGAGCTGAAATGGTAGTCAAGAGCTCTAGAAAGGAAAAGAAATCGATCTTTACTCAGTGTAAATGTATTGCCGAAAAAAATGAAACAAGCTTCGCCACACCACTTGAGCAAAGAGGCACAGCAGCAGCGAGTGAGCTGCTATCTCACTATTACTACCACGTAAACGACACAAGGAGGCGAAGCTAAAACCCTTCCCAGCTAAAGCATCCTCCATCGGCACTTTTCCCAGCAAAAATTTCCAGCACACAAATGACCTTGCAGAAGGAATGTTAGGAGCCCAAATATGTTTGAAAACAGGTTGGGGTTGCTTCCGTGAATGGAAGAAATTGTAGAATCACTTGATAGAGTGCTTGCCATCTATAGATTCACACCCTACGCACTCATCCCGCCCCCTAGCCAAAGGTTTGACTACATTTTCTATATCAACAATAACTAGAAATGCAACTTACAAATGCCAAGGTATTCTCCAACCATTGGACGATAAAAAATCAGCCACACCATGCTTCAATTTGTTGCTCTTAAGTCGAATAAATTCAGTAATGGAGGGGACAGCCCATCTATCGAACTAGAAATTTAAGTTGTTATCCACTCCAATCGACCAGCGATGCTGATTCGATAGGGTGTTGTAGCAGAACCTTATGGACCTCTAAATGGAAGAATTAAAGAAAGAATGTTTAGGCTTACCAAAGGCATTAAAGAAATGCAGCCTTAAGAACTCAAGAGCAAGCAATGTTCTAGATAACAACTGTCATGTAAGTCTAGAAAACATAGCT
>CAOJBK013120528.1:0-10321 GCA_948294925.1 Codiaeum variegatum
TTTGCACCACTCTTTATAATATTATAGGCTTAATTGATCATTCAAAAATATTTAAAAATAATTTAATATATCTGATAAACGTTAAAATTAAAATTAAACCTTATACCATTGTTCAATCTATTCAAGCCTTCATTAGTGGGGGTAATAAACTTTTTTTTATTTTCTCTATTTATTTATTTTAAAGGATATTGACTTTTGAGTTTTTTATTATTTATAATGATTATTGAATTTTTAATTTTAATGGTTGTCAATTCAATCAATCCTTGTAACTTTGATTTTATACATGAAATGAAAAAAATCTCTATATCTTTGAATGATTTGACTTCACAAAGAATGATAGTAATTAGTAAAAAATTTTAAATTATGTCATCTCGTAGTCAAACTTGATTGGAATTTTCTTTTTCAGGCGTACACATACCAATCAATTGCGTTTTGTTTGATCCCCAAATGTAGCAAGAATTGAGGTTGAAGTAGTTATTATGAAAACTTCACTTTTCTATAGTAAAGAAAACGTGTCTTCAAGAGAAAAATGTGAAAAGATGTCAGGAGCTGAATGTATATTAATAGCTGTGAGAAGGGAATTTCAAGACCTAAAATGCTATATAAACAAGAATACCATTTTGGTATACCTTCATAATCAATGACTTTTTGTTTTTTCATTTATCTTTCAAAGTTATTAAATGTAATATAAGTCACATTTCCCGTAACGTTATTGCTATTGTAAATTGTTGGATATGTATAATGTTGTAATGTTGAATGTTTTCAAAGAAATGATATAAATAATAATATTATTTAAATGTTTCAAGTTGTACGGTTTGAATTTCTAATTAACGTATAGAATAATTTAATTTGACGTTATTGTAAACAATGAATTAAATAAAATTATAAATATTATTATTATGCAAAATAATAGTAGTAAAATAATTTTTTGGAAATATATATTTGCAATTAAGATCTTAATTTGTGACAACAAAGCTTGTCACTATAATATTATTGGTGTCAACTTTCACACATATGTACAACAACTATCATTGTTGCCAATATAGCTTAGGTGACAATATGACATGTTATTATATATAATAATTGTAAAATTGTGATAATTAATATTGGCATTGATTAAGTTTTTTTTATGACAATTAATATTATCACAGATTACTAGTCATATTTGTGACAATTATTAATGTCACTAATAAATTTTTTTGTGACAACTATTGAAGTGGTCAAACATTTTAATATTTATATTGAATCATTTGTGACAATAATTTTTACTTTAGTGACAACTTATACAATTCTAGTGACGACAATATTTGTCACAAAAATTGTTTTAGTGACAACTAAATTATTTGTCATGCATTTTATTGTCACAGATTATGATCACTTTTAGCGACATGACATATAGTGACAAGGCCATGATAATATTTTATTATCACTAAATTTTTTGTGACAATACTCATATTTTTGTGATATTTTTTACTGTCACAAAATGTATGTTTCCTTGTAGTGAATGAACTAACTAAAATGAGGGTTTTTCTTTTTAATTAAGTTTTAAAATTTATAATTGTGGAATTCATTTTAAATGATTGAAAAAACTGTAGGAGTTTTTTGTTTTTCTCTCTTTTATTTGGTCAAAAAATTAACATAAAAGTATTACTCATTAAACTTCTCTTCATTTATATGAGACAAAAAAATATTGAGTATTAATAAAAAAATTTAAGTTAAAAAAAAATCTTAACATGCCTATGACATTAATCATATAGGATTTGGATTTGAAGAAGAGGAAGCTAAATAATTGGTCTCAAAAAAGCTGTAAATAAAAAGGGTTAGCAAGTCATATTAGTGTATCGTGGTGCAATCAATCAAGGGAACATTTTGTCTATTTTTAGGAATACAAATGTCATTATATTATAATTTCTAAAACTAGAAAACCTAATTATGTTAGGTAAACCTACTTATTAACACCTATGTGGGCCCCTATTCTCCCTTTAATAACATTGTGGTAATTGGTACTACTCACTGTTCAATTCTCCCCAATAATCATATCCATCACCTTTTCTCTAATCCCCATTTTAGTAACTTGGATCTGGACAAATTCTCAACTTATAATAATTTAGAAAAAATAACAACTTCACTTTGAAATTTTAAAATTTTCATCATGTATATATATATATATTCAAATTATAATCTATCAAAATTTAAGTGATGTGTCTAATAGTAATTAATTAATATTTACAGTTATAGATTTTAAATTTTTTTTTATGAAACTTTATGGATTGACTAATAAAAAATCAAATAAGGCATTACAGATGAAGAGATGATAACTCTTAATATATTAATATATTAATTCTGAATAAAAAAAAGAAGCAGAGATAATACGATCTATATTTGCGTATCAAAATGTTTTGTAATAGAGAAAATTTCACTAAAACAATATATGAAGACTAAAATTCTCCATCAATGAAAGAAAAACTTATCAAAAAGAGAAGAGAAAGACAAACTTGCCAAAGTGACAAGAAGAAAAAGAATAACATTTAAAAAATTAAACAAAATCTAAACAATGATTTCTAAAAAACTTCAATAATCGCCGTCAAGAAGAACGAAAAAATCGTCACCTCTACCTTGCCCACTGGCGCCCCATATCTATTATTGCTGATTTGGATCTATTGCACTTGTTTTTCTTATTTTTAAAGAGAAGTTACTTATGGGTTTTAAGTTTGAATTTTAGAAAAGTAATAAATAAAATAATAATTTAAATATTAGTCCATAAACAAAATAAAATTAATTAAAAAAGAATTTCAATAACAAAAATACTGCATACATGTGAATTTTGTTAAATGAAGCAATGAGCATGTGGTGTTTTTTTTTCCTAATATAAAGGCTAGAATTAGAATCTGTTTAAGAAAAAGAATGAAACGAATTATCAAGTTTTGGTGAAAATCTTCTATCTTGCTATCAATGAGAGCCGGTCTATATCTTTTCTTTGAACTATTAGAATTCCAACCATCCTTAGAGTCTTATTTTTTATTATTATGCACAATAGTTAGGGGTGGATAACGGTTCAATTCAAAATCGAACTGAATCAACCGAAATTTAAATTTTTTAATTTTCAAAAATCAAACTGAATTGATATTTTATACTAACCAAAATAACTAAAAACTGATTTTCTAAATTCTTATAAATCAAACCGAACCATTTTTAAAAATATTGGTTCGGTCACCGAAAAAATTAAATTTTAAAAGTGATATATAATATAAATTATAAAAAATTAATAAAAATAAAATTTTGATTTTTTAGTTATTTCCTTAAAATTTTACCAAAATCAAACCGAAAATCGAACATTGAAATAATCAAATTGCAAAACCAAACTGATTTACAATTTCAATTTAAAAACATTTAGGTTTTCGTCCACCTCTAACAATAGTCCAAACAACCTCTTTCTTTTCAATATCTTTCTACAATCAAGTATCATGGAAAGATTTCAAAGCATGTTTTGTCTAAGCATAACCGTCACTGAGACTGTCTCTTCAACCATATCTTTCCAAGCAACCTTTTGAACATGACCATCACACACTATTACTTTACTCTTGGCCATTAAGGAAATTGATCTATGCAACATAAATATTTATTGTAATAAGGATAACTATCTTAGGAGTTGTTGGATTATCATCTTCCTCCGTCGAATGTGAGCTAATATTTATAGGAGATGTGATGCAACAAAATAATTAAATTCTAGTAACGATAACAATTGTAATTTGTTGATTTATGCACAAATATCATGAAACTATTGATTTTCAGAAATATCAAAACTTAGACATCTAGTTCGTTAATTCAATTTAATATTGAATTGGACAAAATTTAGAGTTCAATTTTATTCATAAATCATCAAAGTTGCTCCAAAAAAACATAAAACAGTATTTAAATAATATATCACAAAACCTTAACTAGAAAATATGCCAAAACAACAAAGACTCGAAATAAAAAATTAAAACCCAAAACAAAAAAAAAAAAAAACATAAAGTAAGAGTATCAAATTTCAAAACCTCCAAAATATGTTTAAACGATAAAATTTAGATCTCAAACTGGGCCGTTCTAAGTAGACCTAGTCGCTTGTATAGATCATTGAACGAATTTTGATTTGATATATTATAGGTCCCGCAATTCATCCGATGCTAAAAGTTATGCCCCTTCCAAGTTTGCCGCAATCCTAATGCTCTAAATAATGTAAGTCCTGCTCTTCAATCTTTTGGCCGCATCAAGATGTAAGAGTATCGTTTTTCTCTGTTGAAAGTGAGGCATTTTGCAAATTATTATCAGGTAAAACATCGTAGTGATAGCATCCAATACTATTTCCTTAGGAGTTACACCATCATCCTCTGAAGCAGTGGTGGAGCTGTGTTGGGGCGAGAGGGGGCCATGGCCCCCCACTGAGTTTTAAAAAAGAAAATACTATATACTGTATATATGCAGCTGCTTTTCTAAATTCTCTTGAGTTAATATATGATTCAATGCTTGGCTCTTATTTACTTTTATTGGACGAATCAATTTTGCTTGAGGCCTTGTTTTTTTTTCTTTTTTTACCAAATAGTCCTTGGTTCAATACGAAAGCATTCATTTCTTTCATTAATTTTTAGATAGCAAAAGTAAATAACTTTGACTTACTTCTAATATCTTTAGTTTACTTAGAAGTTTGATATAAAATTTAAAAAAAGAAAATAGATTTCAAAAACAAAAAAAAAATAGATGATTCTCACAGCATTAAAAATTATATTCACTAATTAAGATAAAGTCATTTTTAGTTTTTCACATATATAATTTTACAATTAAATGAGAAAAGTTGTAAAATTAAATCAATTTATCATAGTCAAATAGAATTTATTAAAACCTAAAATTAATAATCAAAACTATTGATCATAAATCATTTTGATTGATTCTTATCAATTTTAATTTTTTTTTGTTATTTAAACTGTTATAAAATGTTGGTCCCTACTAAATTAAAACTCTAGCTCCGACCATGCTGAACGAATATCATGTCCATCCTTATCTTTATTCTAGCTATTGGATTATAATTCTTTATAATCTATTGGTTAACAATATTTGTGGGGAGGGCCTTTTCCTTCGAATTTTTTCATGCTTTTATGCCTAAAATTAGGCCTACACCCATACTGCAAGTGTCCAATAAATTTGCAGAAAGTGCTAAAGGTCAATCCAGTGAAATTGTGTCGAAATCTTTACCATTTAAGTTTTTGGAGCTTATTTGAGAGATCCACATGAATAAGAATTTAGGCATAACGAGCCAATTCTCCATCAAGAGACGTACAATCAACTCCCAAAGGGACTCATATTCTTCTAATAATCTCAAATAATAACTTTTCATGTCAAAATTCTCATGGAAGTTTATACAGACACACCTAAACTTGAGCACTATAGAAATCTCCACTTTTGAATCTAAAACTTGAATTCATGGCCTTAAATGAAAAACAAACAGTTTAATATTAACTGCACCTTTACTCCAAACATAATATTTTGAAGCGAGTCCAATTACTAATAAAACTCTAAATATTGAAAAGTTTCTATTTTAAATTTTGATGCGTTCAAGATTTATCACCTTTAAAAAAAATATGAATCATCATCAACGAGGACTAGCAAGTTTTAACTAACCTATTATACACATGTTGAGTGCTAGTAATAAAAACAAAATATTTATATGTTGTGCAATGTTAACCGATAACTTTACTATTGTCAACAACAAAATTTTCCTTGCTCAAATTTGTTTTATATATTAAAGTGATTTTTGTTTTATATAAAATTGGCATCATCATCAAGTGATGATGCTGATTTGGAAGAGTCACTTTGAGTGGGAAGAATAAGAAATTAAAATTAATCTCGCGGGCTTCTTGTGTTTAAAATATATAAGAAATAAACATTGAAAGAGTGTCACCTACAACAAACCTAATTTAGGGGCCTTTATATTTAATTTTAGGCAAAGGACAATAGAGGGTTCAAATTTGTCTCTATATATGTCGTCATTCCATAACTTGATAGACTATATTTATTATAATAATAGTTAAGCATTCATATTAAATAAAAATTAATGCAAAATAATTCAAGCTAAACTCTTCCATTTCTTATTGTCCTTTCTTTTGCAAATAGATGCGTGTGGGTCTATCAACGCTGGATTATGATTACTTTGGTCAAGCTGAAATAAGTCTGCACAGATGAGACAATGGTCAGGGTGGCCGGACGTTGTGTCCGGAGATAACCCTTCGACGCTCAAGTCAGAAACATATTATATTAATGAAAGCTCTTAAGAATGGAACTTAATAAAGTATTTGGATTGTGAGGATAAATATTCATTACCTCGTTTGAGTTGCTGAGAACTGTATTTATAGGGTGAAAATCCTGTTGAAAGGGACACGTGTCAGCTTCGGGTATTTTGCAATGTACCTCTCTATGGGGTCAGTGACACCTGTTTGCTGTGGGACCCGAACCTCGAAGACCATAAGAGACAAAGCTTGTTGTGAGCCTGGGGTTCGGGTAGGATCAGTGTGCTACAGGGTTCGGTCAGGATCCAAGTGTGTAGTTGGAGCCGACCTAGGCCAAGGCTTAGCGGTATCAATTGTCCCCTTGAAGTGTTAGCACTCTAAGGCTTCGCAACTCAAAGAGTGCTTAGTTGGATGCCTCGGGCTCACTGGTGGATGCCTTGGGCTCGCTGATGGATGCCTTGGGCTCAGAGATAGGGGTCTGTGATTGGACTGACGAGACATTTCACTGCCCTGTCTGTGACCTTTCATCAGGGTCGGATGAGACTGTTACACTTTCCCAAGTAACGGCTCCATTATTGCAGCCTTCACCTGCTCGCCACGTGGAGGGGCGCCTCTGAGAGTAATGATGAGCATTTAACTATGCCCTTCCATGTGTTTACCACGTGTCAACCATTTCTCTAAGCTCTTAAATGCCTTCAGTTTTTGCCTATAAAAATCCACCTATGGTGACTTATTTTCACACTTTCTAAAATTTCTTGCTTTGCTGTTACTCTACCATTTTTCCTGCTCAATTGCTTTCTTGTTGTTCTTTCTTTCTTCTTCTTTAAACTTTGCAATGGCACCCCCTCAAAAACAGTCCAAAAAACACTGGTTGGAGGTTGAGAAGCCTCAGAAACAAAGTAAGGCTCTGGACACTAAGTCCTATATCAATGGCACCATCAGACCGCATATGAAAGACATCACCCTCATGAAGTTCAAGTTTAGGTTCTTCTAAGAAAATGCAGATGCAATGGCTAACAGCGTTCACGTGGAGCTTCCTCCCCTGAATGCTAGGATTTTTTCTACAACCACTGCAATAGAGTTACCTAAGGGAGAGCGTGTGTGGTACTATGACCACCTAATCAGGGGTCTGTTGCTTCCTCCAGTGTCCTTCTTCTGCCGGTGCTTTGAATACTTCAAAGGGAACCCGATAATGCTAACTCCGAATTCAATAGAGGACCTGCACTGTTTCGAGGTCGTGTGCTCCGTCCTGGGGATCAACCACCCGATCCCTAATATGTTCCAGGTGTTCTTTAACTTGGCTTCGTCTTCCGAGCCCTATATCTGGTGCGTCCAGAAAAAGCTCCTGCGGACCCTGTTCGGTGCAAAGGAGAACAAGATGGATGATTGGAAGAATAAATTCTTCTCGGTCCGGGTGTTGAAGCATATCAGGAAGGGACAAGTATGCTTCGGGTTCCCTGGTGAGTACAGAGGCTTGCCAAGGGTGGAGAAACTGGACAAGAACCTTACCCTCACTGATGCTCAGGGGATCTGGACCCTCACTTGTTGTGGTCGCCTGTTCGACCGAACCAAGATAATGAACTCATCCTATCTTCGAGAGGTAGACAGGTGTCATTCCCTGCCTAGTAATATACGATGCGTCTCTGGTAAGTAGCTTCGCTTCCTACCCCCTTTGCTTTGTGTTTTCTTATTATAACATGTCAACTAACCTGAGCCTTATACTTGCAGAGCCTTTGGTAGATCAAAAGGCAATGGTCGTGCTGAAGGAGGTGGCCTAGGCTATGGTGGCTGCCTTCCCGGAGTTGTCCAAGTAATCTGTGCTCGCAGTAGACAACAAGGATTTCCTCCCAATCTGGTGCTTCAAGACTGGGCGGCTTACACAGCGAACGCTTGAAGAAAACAAAGTGGCCAAGGCATCCAACAATCTAAATGTTGAGGTGAAGAGGTACCAGTATTTGAAGAACTTCAGAGTTGGACAAGAACACCTAGACTCATCCTCCGAGCGCGACCCCTCTGCTCTCGCCATGGCCGCTGCTGAGGAGGGGGGAGAAGAAGTGGTTGGACCATCCGAGGGTGATGCTGATGTCCCTATGGATGAGTTGGAAGAATCTCCAGAAGTACCCTTAGTTCAAAAGAGGGGACCACCCCTACAATTGGGTCTTCTGAGACGAGGCCAGAGGAGAGGAGCTTGAAGCGGCTTTGGAAAGCAACTTAAGGAGCTGAGGTTCGGCACCATAAGAGACTCCTTTATGGCTGGGGAGGTCTCGCAACTACCAACTCAGTGTCTGAAGAGACCTGGTGGATGAGCTCATACCGGAGAATGCTGACATTGCCCTGGTCCATGGGCAAGTGATGAGCTTTTTGGACAAGGTGGTTCCCAATTTCAGTAAATTCCATAAGTTGGTCAGCCAATACTTCCAACATGTTGTGCTAGTGAAGGATGGAGCAACCTTGGTGGCCCATTACAAGCAGTTTCTGAGGTTAAGTCCTGCTAAAGCCTTCAAGAAGCTAGCTCAATGGAGTGCACTGACCCCGACTGATATCTCCAAAGTGGTCAAGGCTGTCAAGGCTTTGGCCACTTCCATGGTCCAAGTCTCACCTTCGTGGATGCTCCCACCCGCTCCTACTGTTCGGGCACCAGCTTCTGAGCCAACCTCTCCTGTCCATGCTCCGGCTCCTGAGCCTTCACCTAGTATAATACTTAGCATTTTTTTTCTAACACTTGTCAATTGTGTTGTGCAGTTGACTTGAGTGAGAGGGTGGAGGCTAGCGCCCACTCCAGCTCTATCCCTGCTGGGTTCGAGCCAGCTTGGCTGAGGGGCCTGATGGAGGAGCAAGGTTTGGTTAAAGCTTTGGAGGCTCTGATTTGTCAAGATAGGAACTCTGAGGCTGTGCTAACCATTGAGGTGGTGGAGTTGATCTTGCCCACGGTTTCTGTTGTCCCTAAGGATGTTGCTGAGGTCGGGGATGTGCCTGTTGAAGCCACTGTAGGCGGGGAAAGTGTGCACATTGATTTGTGTGGCGAGACCCTTTTCATCCCTTCGGCCTATGGGGGACCGGGGCCTCGACCTTCCTTCTGACTTGCCGATGAAGGATGGTTCGTCTGACCTGCCGAGCTTGATTATCTCTAAACGTCAGGTTTCATATGCCCTTAAGGTAATTTGGAGTGACTCTTGTCTGCTTTCATATATTACATATATACATTGTTCTGACTATCATTTTTCTATTTTTCAGGAGGCAACAGGCCACTTCAAAGGGCTGTTATGAGACTTAGAGGCTAGCAAGGCTTTGGAGAAGTAGATATCTGTGCTTCGGGAGAAGAATAAGGCCTTACTCACTAAGAAGGAGGCCTCTGATGCTCACCTTGTTGAGCTTGAGAAGGATAAGGAGGACTTGGTTTCAGCCAATGTCTACTTGAGGGACCATTCAGCGACACTGAAGTGGAGAACACAGAGCTGGAAGAGCAGTTTGAGTGGTCTTCTAGTGAGGCTTACAACTCGAGTGAGGTAGCCGAGTTATACATCAAGAAGATAGATGCCTTGACTGACAGGCTTCCTGTCTTGCTGAAGGATGAGGTTCATAAGTTTGCTAAGTCCCGATTCTTCAGGGGCTGGCACAACGTTAAAGTCATCCTGAAGGGTGCAGAGTTCTACAACAGGGCCTTATCCTCGGTCTTTGAGAAGTTTCCCAATGAAAGGTCTCATTTCAACCTCGTGTACATGGAAGGGAACGTGCCAAACATCCAACTCTTGGATTACATTGATGGCATGGGGGCTCCGGATTTATCATTCCTTGAACGTGTAGCCCCAATGTTTGACAAGTCCGAGGAGGTTCATCTAGCATCCCCTTCGCACCCCAATAAGGACCAGCTATCAATCAGTAGGCTGCTCGAGCTCTCTTAACCCGGAGCCAGTTCTTCTCAAGTCCCTCCTCCATAGGGCTAGATTGTTGTAGTTGTAAATTTTTCCAGTTGTAAATTTTTTCTATTTGTAAACTTTGTAGTTGTAAACTTTGATGCAACTTCAAATTTTTTGATTTTTTTCTATGTAATTCTCACTTAC